>WKFP01014380.1:631774-696898 GCA_011057875.1 Pterocles orientalis
CAAGTCGTTGATGAATATATTGAATAGCACTGGTCCCAATACCGAACCCTGGGGGACTCCACTAGATACAGGCCTCCAACTAGACTCCATCCCATTCACCACAACTCTCTGGCTTCTTTTCTCCAGCCAGTTCACAATCCATCTCACTACCCGATCATCCAGATCGCACTTCCTCAGTTTGGCCACAAGGATACTGTGGGAGACGGTGTCAAATGCTTTACTGAAATCGAGATAGACCACATCTACTGCTTTGCCATCATCCATCCACCTGGTAATATCCTCATAAAAGGCTATCGGGTTGGTCAAGCATGACTTCCCCTTGCTGAAGCCATGTTGACTGCCTCTAATGACCCTCTTATCCCTGATATGCCTAGAGAGAGCATCATACACTCTCAGAGATAGAAAAATGTACTGACTGGTATACAGGCAAGTTCCCTAGTGATCTTCAGGGTATTATGGAGCTGTCCCCTAGCTAAAAGGTTAACAATTATTCATGTCCTATTGGTTCATTCCTTATTGATTAGTATTTAATGAGTATGTTTAATATGATTAATATAGACACTTGATTCTAGACACAGTGTGGCAGGTTATCAAGGGAAATTAGCAAGTGTGAAAATATCAGAGAGAGCTGACATTGTCAGAAAGTATGCCCTTGCCAAGTTCCGAGGGATTCACTTCACTGCAGGATCAGCAGCAGAGCTAGTGCAGTTTGGTCCCTGAACTGCAAAATATGTTGCAGAAGCGATTTCAGGCAGCCTCAGTGCTGATCACATCTAGCTGCAATAAGAATGGAGTAAATTATTTAAATGCACAGAGTAATTGTCAGTCAAGGTACTCAAAGCTCACTTGCTCTCTGTCTTCCTGTGTTCGCACCTAGTGCTGCTTCCCAGGATTTTGCAGCTGTTAGAGCTGGAGAAATTAGCTGGGGTGGGGAGGAGGGAACAGCAGCACCAGTATTGATCCTTCTCTTTCCACTGCCTACCTCTTTTGTCAGTTTTCATTAGATCTTTTTGCTACCTATTAATAGGGATTTTGAAACATAATAAAGAGCACAAAGGGGGATTCAAGAAGGTGACTGAAGGAGATACGAGGAAATCATTTAAGAACAAATTATTTAATAGGAATAAACTGTTTCAGGTGAAGTCAGGCTCTTCACTTTAGAGTCACATTGGAAATCACAACACAAAACACACAGTCACAACAATGTGAGATCACAGAATCACAGAATTATCAAGGTTGGAAAAGACCTAGAAGATCATCTAGTCCAACCATTACCAATACTTCCCAGCTAAATCATATTCCTCAACACAACGTCCAAACGTTTCTTGAACACTCCCATGGTCGGTGACTCCACCACCTCCCTGGGCAGTGCATTCCAATGCCCGATTACCCTTTCCGAGAAGTAATACTTCCTAAAGTTCAGCCTGAACCTCCCCTGTCTCAGCTTGAAACCATTCCCTCTAGTTCTATCACTGATTACACGAGAGAAGAGGCCGACCCCCAGCTCACCACAACCTCCCTTCAGGAAGTTATAGAGAGCTATAAGGTCTCCCCTGAGCCTCCTCTCTCCAGGCTGAACAATCCCAGCTCCCTCAGCCGCTCCTCATAAGGCCTGTGCTCCAGACCCCTCACCAGCTTCGTGGCCCTCCTCTGAACGCGTTCCAGAGCCTCAATGTCTTTCTTGCAGTGAGGGGCCCAAAACTGATGCTTCAACTTATTCTGATAAATTTTCCCTCCAGACCTTTCAGCCCACCTTCTAGCTGTGAAATGCTGCAGGCAGGTACATTTACTTTTTGCGTGAAAAAAGCATGATCATTTCTGCTAAGAGCATTATCGGAACCAACACCATGTGGATGGCCAGAGGATTTGGAGGCAATCCGATAGTCTGTAGCAGAACATCACTGCACTTCGACATGTGTGCCAGATACTGCCTGCTGAGACCCAGGCAGAGCCAGCACCGCACAATGCCAAAGCTGATAGCAGAGAATACTTCCCCATAAGGCAGCCCTGGGAGAGGAGTGCCAGCAGCCTGTTTCGAAGAGTGGTTTTTCTCACCATTTCAGGGTGGCAGCCCAGCTCCAGTGTGGGCATGTGCCCTCACAGGGACCACAGAGACACATAGGGCCAGTCAGAAGTGCCACCAGGTATTCCTTGGTGACAGCAGCCCCAGCGCCTGTGTCACATTTCTCACTGGTACATGTGGATTTGTCTTGTCTTCTGAAATTTGTGCCTGAGAGTTAAAAAATATCAAAGAGAGACCCTAGGGTGTGTGCTAGAGCACTGATTGTTTAGGGGTTACATTTTTAACACAAATACTGGCATGTCAGAGTGGGGCTTCTGCTTCATACAAACACCACCTCAAAACCTCTGAAAGTGTGCATCAGTTCTCCTCTCCTGCATACATACATTGGCAATAACTAAGAAACAAATTATAAATTAATGCTTCATTTGGTAGCAGGAAACTGCGATTTCAAGTTGATGTTTTTCTTGGAAGAAGAACATACATCCATATTAAAACCACATTACCGCATTGCTCACACTTTGCTCACACATAAATCAGAAGATGACATCTCTTTGAATTTTACTAGGAGTCTTAGATATTTAGTAACACTGGTTATGGGTTTCTTCTCTTACAAAGAAGGAGGTTAACCAGGATCTGTGTCAGCATATTGGTCTCACCCACCTCACCCCTCAAATCGGTGCTTTTGAAGGAATTCAGTTCTCAGCGTCTCACTTTCTCACGGGCAGGACAAGGGAGGCAAAGTCCCAAAGGGTGCTGTGAACTGCAAAGATGTGCCCTTAACTGTCCCACAGTTCATCAGTCAGAACCATGGTCGTTCACAGGAAAGGCCTTTTTAGGCCTTTAGCCACAAGTGACTGGCTGCAAGCTGCTAAAACCAAATATTTTAATAATTTCTTGTGCTTCCAAATTTTGGCTTAAAGTCCATGTTTGTATTTCTAAATTCTTTTCTTACACTTCTAAATTCTAGAGTTTAATGCCCTGTGTCCAGTTGCACCTACATTTCTTCAAAGAAGACAAGAAAAGCTATAACTTCTCTGGTAAATGGCCTGGATGAAAAAATAATCTCTAAGCTTTAAGAAAGCAAGCAATTCACCAAACCCTTATCTAAATCCAATGGCCATTTACCTACCATTCACAGACCAGACCAGGCCACTGCGAAGGCAAGAAGTGAAGCACAGTCAGGGAAAGGATTGAATTATTTGGGTGAGCCACCACCTATCTTTCTCAGATGAAGGGGCCAACCACAACTTTGGAGAAAGTCTCTGTCATGGTTTTTGGTTTTGGGTTTTTTTTTTGGGGGGGGGGTTGGTCTCTGTATATATCCTGTGTCCTTTATTGGCCCTACCAGTGCAACTCCCTGACCTGGAGAAGCAAAGGTGTTTATTTCAGATGTGACCACTCTTCTGGCTCGGTGCGTCTCACGGTGCCCCTACACATGCATTTCTTCAGGAACAATATCTTCCCCCTTGAGCCCAATACAGCTCCCCCACTTCTTGAGATGAAAATAGCTCTCATGTCACCCATCCACCTCTTGGCCACCGTGTGTTGTCAGTAGTCCACACTCTTCTGCCTTTTGTTCCTCTGACTGTTTGGCTGTAGACACCATTCAAGGTTGCTTTCTCCCTTCCAGGATTGCTCAGGGCCTGTTACTCTGCACATTGTCGAGGTGTGTAGAGATGCCAGCTTGCACACAGGAAGGGATCAACCAACATTAGCACTCCATTTACTGATTTCTCAGTTAGAGCTCAACTCTCTTCACAAAGCATTGCATTCTGCAGTATAAACAGAACCTGAAGTGATTTGCCATTCTGTATAGAGAAAAAGAAGGTAAATAAAAAATGAAAAGATGTCAAAATCCTTCCACCATTTTAACAACATCTAGACCTGGATTACAGCCCATCAGCCATATCTGTTTTCGTACCTATTACATCATGTCATTAGACACATGTAATGCTAATGCTCTGTTTTCCTGTGCAGTGGCAAATTAATTTGCAAGGTATGTTATGCACACTTAACCTCTTCCAATTTTGTGATAAATAGCCACTAATATTAGTTACTTTGTTTCTTTAATGTATTTGAAAATGTAGGCTAATTCAAAACTGGTGGACCAGGAGAAAACTACGACAAGAGTATGGCACACAGAGAAAAACAAGCTTCCCACAGTGGGAAAAGGACTACAATCTGCAACCTATGAATGCTTATGGACTCTTTGATGAATACCTGGAAATGAGTATGGCACTGACCTTTGTTCTCTTTCACTAGATTTTAATGTTTGCTTTTTTGTTCATGTGGGCTGGTATATTCTTTTAATTTTTGCTGCATGAAGCTAAAGAGGTGGCAAAAGGGTGTTTATTCTCACAGGTCAGGTGAGGAATGGGAGTGAGTTTGTAAGAACCAAACCAACTAATCACTAGTTAGTAGCTAACTAATCACATTGCTGCTGATTTGCTAATCTTGCATCTATGAAACACTTCCCACTGTGGCTTTGTGTGGGGAAGGTTGTTTTCCAACCAGAGCCCACCTCTTCACATGCATACATTTCTGAAGAAGTTTGCTATTATTTACTAAAGGAAGTTACCTTGGGCTTTTATTTTTTAAACTGCATGGTACAGACCTGCATGCTTGTTTATGTTTAAAATTCACCATCATTTACTGCCTCACATTTACAAAGCAGCTTGCTGCCAAAAGGCATTGGTCTGTCCAGAGGAGAGAGGAGGATAATGGCTCAAATAAATGTTAAAGAACAGGAAATTTTGCCCTACAGGACCAACCTGTGAATGTCATGATTGCTTTTTTTCTTTTCTCCCTTACACAACTATGTTCAAATTAATGGGAAATTTGGCAGTCTGAAAAACTGCATCTAGAAACTTACACAAAGTTTCAAACTGCTGCCAATTTGTACTGTAAGACAGAGTCTTTCCGGGCATTGAGAGATCCTAGTTGATGCTGGAGTAAAAAATGTCCCTTTCTAAAAGCAGTTTGTCCACCCCCAAACTTTGCTCCAAATGACAAAATCTAGAGGTTGCTGTCCATCCCGGGGACAAATGTGTACTTGTTCTTGTCATCCTTGCTCTGAACTTTTGGCAAGGAATTGCTGTGCAAGTGTCACTAGACTATTGTATGTTACAGCATAATAAGAAATGTTTGCATATTTATGGATAATGTATGCAGATTTTATTTGGTATCTTAGACTTTGGGATTAGATCTTAATAGTTATACTGTGATCTTTCCTTTTTTCCTAGTTCTTCAGTTCGGGTTCACAACCATTTTTGTGGCAGCTTTTCCACTGGCACCGCTTCTGGCCTTACTTAACAATATTATTGAAATTCGGCTTGATGCATACAAATTTGTTACCCAGTGGAGAAGACCTTTAGCTTCAAGAGCCAAAGATATAGGTGAGCTCTTTGTATGTGAGTATGTTGTGTGTTATTTTTAAGGCAAAGCATTGACCACTTCAAGCAAGAGCAGATTAAGGTATTTTCAGTCATCTTCCTCATTAACAACACACAATTTGATTGTTCTACAAAGCTTCAAGGATCTGATCTCAATCTACTTATGCAATTAATAGTCAATATGAGAAAATGTCTTTTAATGATTTTTCTGGGTGACTTAACAGCCAAGATATTTTAATGAAGTTATCAGTGTCCTCTGTAGGTTTTCCCGTGTGGCAGACACATGTAATAACCAGACAGAGCAGCTGAAACATGAAAGTCAAATGAAAGCAGACACCATCCTGTAAGGGACCTGTGTGTTTTGTATTTACCTGGCCAAAACCAAGCTCTCCTGTGACTCAGGGGCTATGCCCAGTAGATCCCTAGTGGCCCAGAGTGAGTCTAAATCCCGAGAGATTACTTCTTTCAGTGAGGCACACCTGCATTGCTAAACACAGGGTTCACATAACTTTGAGGTCACCTAGCCACACACTACTGCAAGGGCTCTCTGAACATATTTTGTCTATAAATCTCTTCTGTTCTTGCAGTGTGCAAAAGCAGAACAGCTTTAGGAAAGACTCTCTAAAACAGTCATGTGCCCAACAGTGAATACACGGTGTCTCTGGAGGATTAGATAGGATACCTCACAGCCTATCTGTATTCAGTAGCCCACACCATGAAACAGCAGAAGGCTGGACTTTGTGCTCTCAGAATGGTCTACCATGTATCTAGAGTCTCTGTCTGCATAAAGCTTTGTACGTGATCAGTGTGGATCTCTGAGTTTAGGTACGAGCCTGGACATCAGCCAGTATAGTATACAGCATACGCTGCAGACATAATTTCTGAAAAAAAAAAAAAAAAAAAAAAAAAGTTATATAACGTAAATAATAAAAACACAGAAAAACAGATATTTTTTCAGACCGATGCAGGCATGGTTTGTCAGAATATGTTGCATTTGCTCATAATCCAAGCAAGTCAGACAGTTAAGGATGGGCCAGAAAGCCCAGATGATGCCTAGGGGCAGTGTGCCATGCTATAGCATTAGCATGCCATGAGGACTTTGATGCCGGAAGGTACATGCTGACCAGCTGTGCACAAGTTACACACAAGGCCCCTGTGACAGGCAGATGATGGATTGCATATATTCATGGTTGCCCTGGCAGACCATCTTCAAAGGCTGGATAGTTATCATCATAAGCAGGGAGACTTAGAGCATTTGTTAAAACTGCCCACATGGTTGTATGGCTTGGTGAAGCCAAGGCCTCCACGAGCATTTTTGCAGTTTCCTTCAGAATATTTGCAGGATAAACAAAGTTCCCATCCAGTAGAAACAGAAATCTGATCCACTGAGGTCCTGCTGCTCAATAAGAAAAATTATTTTTACTCCGTGACTTTTGGATAGAGACTAAAAAAGACCTTGGATGGTGGGGACAACCGCTTCAGAGCACGCAGTATCTCCGGCACTTTGGTTCTTGTTTTTTCTGGAGCTGATGTACTCTCCTTGTTGAACAGGAATCTGGTACGGGATCCTGGAAGGCATTGGAATTCTTTCTGTTATCACAAATGCGTTTGTTATAGCTGTGACATCAGACTTCATCCCTCGCCTTGTTTATGCTTACAAATATGGACCTTGTGCTGGCCAAGGAGAAGCTGGACAAAAGTAAGGTTTTCTTTGGAAAAACAGATGCGCGTGAAAATCACTTACTACTTGAATAGATACAGGAATATTGTCTGGGTATGTTCTGATGCCACCTACCCAAATTCATTGCTTGTGCTTAGTTAACAGGTATCAGCCATAGATACTGATGCTTTGCATATTCACAGAATGGGTTGTTGAGTGACTGTAATTTTTGATGTCAATTCAAGGAAAACATAGCAGAACTGTTACAGAGGTCTGGTGTGTGTAACAGTGTGCTGCACAAGCTGCACTTCCCAGCTGCTGTACATGGATATAGCCCTCTTTTCATTCTGAAGCAATGCTGATATTTTTCAGTTATGTATTTAATGAGCATTTTAAACTTATTCATTAGGCTTTTTTCCTGATGCAGTATTCAGCATGTACTGCTCAAAAAAGTACTGTCAAACAAGAGGAAGCAATTCCCAGCTAATAAATGAAGATATACTTACAGAGCAAAAGAATTTTTCTTCTAAAACTAGAGTTCTTAGATTAAATCTTTCAGGAGATATTTGTGAACTGAATCCCTGCTGCCTAAGTGTGTTTTCTTTCAATATTGCTAAACACTAAGATTATATTAGAGTGCACACTACCAGAAAGTGTGAGTACAGCTGCTACATGAAAAATTGTAAAATCCAGGCTGTTGGACTCAGGGAAATGATCTCCTAGCACTTCCATTAGCAAGGACACTACTGTTCAAGGAAACCCAGGCTAAACAGTAGACAGTGACAGAGAGGTTACATTCTACTATTAGACATATGGCAGGTTGATTTTTCTTCCCTGCTACGGAAAGCAGGTTCTTCTGTTGCAGCTTTTTTGCCGTCTTTTGGTTGTCAGTACTGTTTAATCATACTGACAAAAGAAGGACAGCTGGTGTGGCAGCTCCTGATTAACAGTACTGCTAACTTGCTGTCTTGCAAGGAGTTTAGCATTTTAGTCAGTGCCAGGGGAAATGTTCCGTTTGTTTTCATGAAGAGTTAAAGTCCCTTCATGGATCAAGTGTTTGGTCTGGTGCCAGTCATTCCTGAGCATGTGCCTCTGCTTGTGCCATTGTGAAGATCCACAGGACATTGAGGCACTGTCAGCAACTTTATTGCTACTGATTTTCTCAGGACCACCGTGCATAAAAAAAAAACAGCACCTTTAGAAATTTTATTTTTATGAAGACTCAAATATGACTCACTGGCTTTGAAACTAGTTCTGCATAGGGAAAATAGCTTGGCTCACAGAGGAAGCTCTTTAATATTTTCACAAAACTTTTGTACAGTGTTTTCACACTTCTGCTGCTTTTCTGAGTGAATTTCTAGATGAAGCCATCAGATAGTAATCCTTTGGAGGAGCCAACTTGCATAAAAACTATTTATGTCAGCATTCAAAAATACACAGAAATATTGCATTTTCTCAAGTTAAGGAGTCAAGAACATCTGCTGTTGAATAACTTAAATGACAGAGGTGCTTTTTTCTTTCAAAAAACATTTGCAGGTATTAGATCTATTATGACACCCACTGATACTAGAAAAATATTGTCATTAAATTAAGTTCCAAATACCATCAGTATGGAGATTTGAGACAAAAGCCAGATGGAGTTTAAATGTAATTTCTCAAAGACTGTAAAATACATAGTTTTAAAAAAAAGGACAAACCAAACTCTTACTGTGCATTAATACTCTGCACCAAGCTGAGCAGTGTGCCTGGACTTACCTGTCCTTGGACAGCACAGAGGGAGCAGCACACTACACTTGCCATATCTCCCCTCAGCTTTATTAACACCAAACCTGAGCCTTCAAGTGACTCCCACAGCCCTTTGTCAAGTGACATACATTCTCCTACTTGGTGTTCTCCAAACTCTGCCTGACCCTTGCAGCGCTCAGCCACCCTGGGTTCTTTTACTACCGAGTTCCTCTGGTTAACTGGACATTTTGTAAAAAGCTGGTTTAAGTGTATTGCCTTTCCATCTGATTTAATGTCCCTTTGTGCTACTATCATAAGGGTAACAGTGGGAATATTCTGATTATCTTCCTAGTGCTACTCATTATTTTCTCTACCTCTCTTGTGTCACTTTTTAAATGACTTTCCAAAAGTAACCAGTCCCAGTCTTCATCATTTCTTCTCCCATAGAAATCTACCATTGCTTCACTTTTATTGTCCATCTGACTTACCTGAGCATTTCTGTTATATTGCCTCAACATCCTTTTCAAATTTTAATAAGCATCACAGTCATACTCTGGATTTCATAAAACCCCGAGAACATCCTCATGGGTACAACAGTTAATGGAAGAACCTTGCTGTGTCCTGACTACAGGAATTTTTCCCCTCTAGGTGTATGGTTGGCTATGTTAATGCCAGTTTATCAGTATTTCTGGTGTCTGACTTTGAAAACCGTTCAGAGCCAACATCAAATGGAAGTGAATTCTCTGGTTCACCATTGAAATATTGCAGGTAAGTATCTAATGAAAATGCCTCTCTGCTTTAAGACATTGAAAGGGAGAAGCATCATTATAAATTTTGTGTTGGAACTAATTTTCAGGACTTAAAAAACAGTAATGGCAAGAATTAACTGTACTCTTCAGGGACATGTTTATGGTACTGCTTGGCTGTTACCTGCATGATTGCTTCCTTAGACATGGGAGAAGCTGAAAAGTGGATATCTGGCAAGTGTTCCTAACGCAGGATTTCTATGGTGTCATGGCTGAATCAGACACAACCATCATGGGGAAATATGGTGTCAAAGGGCCAATGATAGGTGACTGATTACTTAACTACCAGTGAGATGAACCTGTAATCAGATTATATGATAGCACATGCACAGGAAAGTCGAGGTTGCATAGAAGTGACCACAATGAGTTATTTCACAGGTCTGCCACGCATAAACAGGGTCTGTCCTAAGCTACCTTTACAAGATCTCAAATCCAGCACTTCCTAATTGCTGAATGATTAATATGTTTATGTCATGCTTACAGTTGTGATTGTTAGTAATAATCATATACTTGTGGTTTGAATAAAAATAAAACGAGCAGTTAATGATAGGTGTGTCTTTGTCCTCAGCCAACAGATTGGAGAAATAGCTGTCTGAGACTAGTCTGTAATGACAGATTTGCACCTGATTGATTTTAATGGCCCAAAGAATCAAGGATTTACATAAAGGTCTTAAATGAGGTCCAAACCAAAAATACCAAACAAAATATACAGTTATTATTTTTTTATTGCAACATTGGTTTACAAGCATGAGTCCTAATAACTGCAGATACACTCAGATCCAGTATTTTTCACTGTGAAGAATTAAAATGTCCTTTAATGAGTGCCTAAAGAACGAAAGATATTCTCTGATACAGCAAAAGTCAGTGATAGTTTGTGATATTGTGGCATTTTTATTAGTATAAGTTTGAGGGGTAGAGCATAATGAACGAAGTGGGTGGCATTAATGCTTTTGTTTAACTAACTGATATTTAAGATTGTTGCAACTTATTTGGCAGAAAGAACATCGCAATGTTGAATCCATAGATACCATTTTCTGTGGAGCAGAACCACTCCGAGAATACTCCATTACACATTGTTTGCCATAGCACCTTTTAATAATGTTTTATAATTCTGGTCATTCTCTTCCCCCTCTTTAATTCCTTTCTTCCCAAATTTCAAGCATGAGGTTGCTGCTACTTAAAGCCGATGGTGAAAATCCCGTCAATAAAAAAAAATTGTCCCCTCGGTATTCCATAAACAGAACACTATTAAATTGGTGCCATAAATCTCCAGAAGATAAATCTGTTCTTTTAGGGGACACTGAATTGTTATGTATATCTACCCTTGAAAGAAAATTAACGTCTTACTTTCTTTAGCTGAGTTTATCACCTACTTAACCCTCCTGAATTCTGCTAAAACATCAGTCATTTTAATTGCACTTCAAGCCAGACATTGATAGTGAAGTAAGGAAATACATGCTCTACTGTGCAATGGTGTAAGCATTTTTTCAGAAAGGCATTCTGTCTGAACAGAAAACAGTAGCCCTATTCAGTTAACTTCTGCTCATCTGGAACCCAGACGGTGCCATGCTATTCTGGTTGTTTATAAAAGGTCTCCTCGTGTCTTCGTGCTTAGTTCCCAGCAAGTACAAAAAGGAGACGCATTCTCATGACTTGGAACTTAGTCCAGGACCTTCTGTTTTCAGGACGCTTATTGTAAAACATCCTAAACTATGAAGTCAGCATGCTGCCTGCAGAAGGGAAGATGATCTCAGTTTTAAGAACTTGCTCTAGAGATACTGCAATTTAGTAGAGGCCTGTTGCTGACTAAGATGTCAAGACACAGTTTAATTCATTTTGTGTAGCACCCTCTGCAATCTGTGAAGGTGAACCTTCAGGGAATAATGCAGATTATCATAGAGATTAAATAACTGTTTATTTCTTTTGCTCATCTGAGTTTTCTTTATTTTCTTAAAACTAACTTAGAGGTCAAGCTTAAGTGTATTATTTACTATGGTACTTTCAATATTTTTTTAAATGAGTTTTCTGTCCTGTCTAGGAAACGGATTAAAGAGAAAACAATTTTTACACTACTTTTAAACTAAGTTTCTGCAATAGTATTTTGGAATTAACATACTGCTAGTAGAAATGGACTCCCGAATGCATTACTTAAACAGATTCATGATTCGTTAATGTAGTTTTGGAGTCTTCCTGGATCCAGCTTTCCCAATGGATATCTCTAGTTACTTTATTGAGACCTGAAGTCTTCAAATAAACATTCTGCAAGACAAGACACACCCCTTGCCCCTGCAGTTCTGGCTTCACTCAAGTCAGGCTGAGTCATGCTTTACTCCAGGGATGGCCAGCTAATTGATCAAGGGCCAGATGGAGCCCATGAGGAAGTTTTCTGTGGACTTTGGGAGGACTGTCAGGCTGACAAAATTGGGGACATTTATGTAGGAAAGTGGCCCTCAAAACAGCAGAGCATCTGTGATGGGTTTGCCCTTGGCTGGGGGCCAAACCACACACCCACTCACGCAATTAACCCCCCCCACACCTGAGGACAGGGGAGAGAATTAAAGGGGTAAAGAGAAAAAAAGGTCTCATGGGTTTAGATAAGAACAATTTAATAACTAAACTACAACAATACTGAAAATAATAGTATATACAAATATACAAATGTGTGATATACAGTGATACTGCCCCTCCACCCAAGGACCACGGCTCAGCCTGTTCCTGGATAAGGACCCCGGGGCAACGACAGCCCCGAAACCGCACTCAAGGAATGAAGATAACAGTCTGAGCATCCCAGAGCAAGAGCTGACTGGGGTGGGGGGGGAAAGGCCTTGGGAGAGGGACCACCTGGAGTGAGATGACCCGGAGCAAAAGAGATCCAGAACCAAAAAGGGCCGATCTTCTGGTGGGTCCTCACCTATATACTGGGCATGACGTGTATGGTATGGAATAGATTATTGGCCACTTTGGGTCTCAATCCCAAACCTAAGATCAAATCCTGGGCTAGTAACTGGGGCTGTGCTCCCTCCCAGCTTCTCCTGTTTGCAGACAGCCAGAGAAGCTGAAAAACCTTGGCAGCCGCATAAACATCACTTTTTATCAGCTTTCTTCTGAGCACAAATCCAAAACACAGCCTCTTGCTAACTATTATGAAGAAAGTTAACTCTGTCTCTGCTTAATCCAGGACAGCATCTCACCTTGCTCGATGTTTTGAGAAGGTGCCTGCAAGGCACATGTTGCACTGCCAAGGGAGCTGCTGTAGGGTCAAACCACTTGGTGCTGAGCACCCAACATCCTCTGCATTTGCTTCAGCAGCTTCACTTCATGCAGGCACCAGCCTGGTCCTTTGTACTGAATTTCCATTAGCAGCTGGAGCATGAAGGGTACTCCTGGAGTTCATCTTACCATTATGTTTCATCTGAAAGTAAATCCATTTGGGTGAACCAAAGCATGGCAAGTAGAGTTGATCAGGACACTTCAAAAGCAGGCATCTCATCTGAAATGAAACACTAGTGTAGGCCCAGCCAAAGAAGCAAGCAATGTCATGGTAATTTGTACAGTCTGAACTGAGATCATTTTGCTGCAGAAAATGCAATGATCAAGAGCAGCTGGGTTTTGGTTTTGCCTTCCTCCCAGGCAGCAGGGCAGGATTTACTAACTACCCCACTCTGTTTGTCTTTCAGGTACAGGGACTACCGAGACCCTCCCCACTCCCCAGTGCCCTATGGTTACACGCTGCAGTTCTGGCATGTCTTAGCAGCACGGTTGGCTTTCATTATCGTATTTGAGGTCAGTGACCATTCAGGTGGCAAGTGTGTCTGTTTCTCTGTTTTAACAAAAACAACAAAATGAAACAAATTTCCCTTTGAAGCTTTTTAATTCCGCTGATCTGTGATTGCAGCTGTTGAGATTTTCATGTTGTTTCTACTATGTATATTGTGCCTTGTATACTCAGATCCATTTTCTGAACAGTCACAGGTATTTGGGTCTTAACAAAAAGAGGAATGCAGCACTTTGAAAGCCCTAACAGTGACTTGCACAGAGGGGAAATAAATGAAGCTTTTATTTACTTTCTGAGTTTTGGCATTCATATGCTGGCTAGGCTGGAAAGCTGCATGCTGACCAGTGTGTGAGGAAGTGGTGAAGGAACACAAGAAGAAAAGATGAAATCTGAACAACTGAAAAATTAAGGTAGTTTAAGTTATAGTATTTACACATCTAGCTTTTTTCTCTTATTTTTTAATACCATTCATTTTTCCCAGAATGATTAGCATCACAAAGATGATGATGATGAAAAGGATTCAATACCTTTGCAAATGTTCATAATATTAGTACCTACTGTAAGTATCTCAGAAATCTTTCACACAAACCAGAGAAGATAATACCACCTTCACATGAATGGTATTCCCATGCTGGTTTTGAAAAAGAGAGATAGGAAGGCAGATAAATAGGATGAGAGAATTTACAAAACAAAATTCAGTTCTTAAGGCTTGAATTTCAGATGCCTGAATATCCCTGCCAGAAACCAGGGGCTCAGCATCTCTCCAGCACAAGCATTTTGAAATACCTTGTACACTGTGAAGAAGCCAAACAAGGAGAAAATTACTTTCAAAAAGTCATTACTCCGTCCTCTGCTCTGAAATCACAGCACTAGAGCATCCAACACAGATATGGAAGCTGTAATCACCATAAATTATTGGCATAAAGTTCATGAACACATACACATAATAAAGATAACTGAGGCAAGAAAAATAAGCCCTGCAGAAGTCTCAGTGCCCGGACCAATTTGTGGCCTGCTGTGGCATAGCTTTTTGTGTCTGCCCAATACTTGCACAAGAGAATTGACTTTGCTTTGCCCCACCCAAATCCATAGGCTGGCTTGTAGCTGTCTCCCTCAACAAAGGCCACAGTTCATTGGCACTGCAAACTGTTTCCTTAACTGTATCTATGAAAACAAATAAGTAATTGCAGCAGAAACCATGACTGTCTGTGTGGAGAACGCTAATGGGTGTATTGTGATTGCTATAACAATTACAGCGAAAAATTGCACTATGTGATTCAAGGTAGATTTTTTCTCAAATGAAGTAACTACCCAAGCTCAGATAGCTTTTTGTCACTGAGCAAGTGGGTGTGGTTATTTTGGATATCTTGACCTCCCTCAAAAACATGGACAAGTATTTTCTATCACTTCCAAAGGAATTATTTGACCAGGCTAAACTAAGCATTCAATTACAATGCTGACAGAAGCTGTTTTTCTTTTTTTAGGTTTGGCAAAAAAACCCCAACGATTAAAATATTGCAGGTTTATTTCACATGAAGGAAAAACAAATGGGAAAACTTGTTACATTTTCTTTTCAGTGTCTTTCAAAGGACAGTTTCCGCCTGGAGAAGAAGAAATAACTTTATTTCTCCAATCTGGATTTAACGTCCTTTCTGAGATGGAGGATTTTTCTGTTTCTCTGCTCCTCCTCTCAAGAGGAGTGATTAAATCTCCAAGCAGCATCTTTGCTCAAACAAAAAAGGACACTCAAGCAATCCTCCACCATCACACTCAAGCTTTGCTGTAGCACGCCTAAAACGTGAGGGATAAAGGATCCTTGTATTTAGTTGTGATGTTTAGTAAATGGGAATATGTCTTTGGATGAGAGACACAGTATAAGAAAAAATGTTTTGTTTTGCATAGGTAATCCATTGGCTCCGATGGAAATAGGAAAGTATTACCTCATTTGACCCTCCTTTTCCTGCAGAGCAATCCACTACACTAATACTAGACCCTGCCCAAACAACCTTACAGCAAATCATGACCTCAGGGTTGAACACAAAGGTCATACAAGAGTTTTGAGGCCTTGTTGGAACCCAGCTGCTCATAACCTTTGCTGTGATCCATACTCCACTGACTTTAGCTGGAGTTTTTGTGGTGAAAAAAATTCCTGGTTTGGTTTCCTAAAACTTAGTAATGGATTTAGTTCTAACACAGCATCTTTTTGTGAACTGGAAGGAGAAGATTTTCAGAAGATATGGAAAATGCTTGTTTTCTTCCTAAGATTTTCATTTTTCATCCATTTTTTGTTTTCACAGCACCTTGTCTTTTGCATAAAGCACCTGATTTCCTACTTAATCCCAGATCTCCCAAAAGATCTGAGAGATAGGATGAGGAGAGAAAAATACCTAATTCAGGAAATGATGTATGAAGCTGAACTAGAACGTCTGCAGAAAGAGCGGAAAGAAAGGAAGAAGAACGGAAAATCTTATCACAATGAATGGCCATGATGGGGTGAGGAAGAAATTGCTTAAAAGAAGATATGAATTCTGTTTATAGAAATGTCCTGTACTTCTACAGGGGAGAGTGTACTGAAAGGAATAGTCAGTCAATGTTGTGTGCACTTAGCAGATGTGTGCCCATGTTTAATAGGGTGCATATCGTCATAAACCTTTTGAAATTAGAGGTCTTGAAAGGGTTAGTCTTCTCCAGAGCTAATGTCAGCATGAGCAGATCAGAACAATGCTTATGTCTCTGCACTCTTTCCAGGAAGCTCGCAGGCTCTGAATTAAATTCAAGGCCCTTGAACTTCAAAGCAGTTATATATCTTACAGTGCTTTACCGAACTCGGTGATCTTGTAACTCATTCTCATGACCAAGCTGCTACTTCATAACCAGTGACTGCATGTTGGCAACACGGCAGTACTTGTACATGTGTGTGGCTACCACCTGCAGCACATGCATGGCAACGTTGCCCTCTTCCACAGTGGACTAAGCTGTGTTAGCTTGCATTTACCATGAATTAAGGTCACATATGTGGACCATTTCCATTATTCCAACAATACTGAAATAATTTTTAGGAGAAGATGCTTGATCATGAGTCTAATCAACCAGTCTAACAATGCTGAAAAATTCAGGTGTGCAGAAGTGCTGACAGAGAGACGAGCGTCTAAATGTGGCCAGAGGTATCTAATTGTAGGGTCATTTATTTGGAAATTATGGTATGAAAAACTGGTAATATGTTTTAAAGATCTGAACAGTGCCTTTTCAGCTGTAGGACTGTCTGCTCTCTGAAGGAAACAGATGAGGCTAGGGCATGGTGCCCAGAACTGCCTGTGTATTTGTACTGCAAGATCACATTGAGGCCTCCTCAGGAGTTAGGGTGTAAGATACTTGTAACAGAAGACCAAGTGTGTCTTAAAGACCTATCTGCATAAGTAAAACAAAAAAACCTACAGATGAACAAGGTCAGCAGAGAAAAAGAACAGTCATCCAGAATCTCTACACTTGTAACATTTTCTTTATTCATCCTCTCATTATCTATGAAGGGGTGGGAAGGAAAAAAAATAACCACCCAAACGGTAGTATGAAATAGCTCGAAATCCTTCATGCACAGCAATTCTACACAGGCTGCAGAATTGGATTTGGGCAAAATGGGCCACTGTCTATATCCTTTTGCAAATTCTTTAGCATTAATAAATTAACAATTTCCCATCATTAACCCAAAATAGTGGAGTTGTAGGTCTGAAGACTGCAGAAGTGTTGGATGGAGCAACATGAATCAAAATGCTGAGTGTTTTGAAAGCTCTACCACCTCTTGCCTCAAAGCAATAACACTGCAATTCTTGCAGAACATGCAGTGGCATAATCAGCCATAACATAAAGAAGGAAGTTCAAAAGCCAAGACTGTAAGGAGCCAAGTGGAAGCAAGTCTATGTCCTGGTGAGGATACAGCTAGATACAAAATACTGGAGCTGATCCGTTTGCTTAGCCCTTTTCCATACAACTGGAGCTCCACAAAAATTATAGTTTTCTCAGAAAATTTAAGGAATTGTGACCTTGCTAATGTGAAGATATTTAAGAGGGAGGAAAATTCATCAAGTTGTTTCTACAAGTTGTCCTGGAAATCATTTGATGGAAAGGCTAGAATTTGCCCTTCTGGACAGACCACACAGTGCAAGACCCTATGGATGGGTGCCTCAAGCTCCAGAAGACATCAGGACCACTTGCACCAAGACCAAGTTAGACCTGTTAGCTCCTTTGCACTGCAGGAGACAACTGTGCTATTTCCATGTGGTGGGGAGGTTTTAATTAAAGGTAATACAGCTTGAGGAGGGAGAAGGGTAGAAGAAAACACATGCATCCTCACCTCTGTAGCCACTGCCTGCCTAAGCTTTGCTTCCTGGCAGCAAGGAACCTCCTCCAGTAGTGTCCCACCATCCTATGTGAAGAGGATAAATGGCACAGCAGCTCCCATTAATCAGGTGCTCCTGGCCCAAGCCTGAAGGTCCCATGAGGCAACATAAACACTGAAGAAATTTCAGGATTAATCTGTTCTCTGTTGACTCGGTGCCAAACTGAGTGGGGCGGCACAACTAGTTGTTGTGGGTTTATTCCTGCCTAATGAGGAAGTGATCTCTTTCATCTTTACTCAGCTTAGAGGAGTTGTGGACACATCCCGTGAGGACAGTGGAGAAATGGGGGTATTTCTGTCTCTGTAAATAGCAGGTGGGGATTAGGCAACGTCATCCTTGACACACACATGCCAGATGGGTTCATATTTACCATCCACCGTGTACGGGTATGTACTGCACTTGCAGTCTGAGGACTCTTGGGCAGGATCACTGTGCAAAATCACATTCAGACTGGATTAGTTTGCACACCCTCTGTTTAATATCTAAAACAACAGATGACAAGAGCTTAGAAACTGTTTGCTAAGTAGTAAAATGAGACCTGAGTCATGCATAAAATCTGTGTCACCCACATGAGTATGAACCTTTGCAAACTCTGGCAGTAAGATACAGCATTGTCAATGTAGATATCAATAACTTCTGAGAATTGAACTGAAACCTAGTAGAATATAAACTGACTTACACTCCAGAGGAACCACTGTACTATAATGTGCCAAAACAAATTGAGTGCAGCAGTAATGCAATAGATAATAATTGCTTTTGAGACTAGTTTTCAGCACAGCTACATTATGATGAATTTTCATGACAGTACATTGCTAGAAGTTGTGTCCCATTCTGCTCTAAATGAGAATACGAGTTGGCTGCTTACCAATCTTGTGCTGAGTGTGATGCTGAAAGGGGCTCTGACCTCCCTGGCAAATCCTGAATACGTTTGTGTCACTTAATGTTGACCAGTCAACTCACTGAGGTTTCTGTGCTGCTGGTCTGATGAATAAATTTTCCTTAAGAGTGATATAGCAGAACATTCAGGAAAGATGATCCCTTTTAACTTATTTTATTAATTGGGAAAATATAATACAAACAAGAGGCTAATAATAATAAATGGAATTTTAATGGTCTCTAGATAGCAAATGTATGCCATTCCCTTCTTTCTGATCTGATGATGGGTTTTGTTTAAACTTCCAGGTGACAGTCCTATACGTTGTGTACTTATTCCAGCTCCACAAGAGCGCTACCTTCAAGGGAATGAGAAAAAAATGCAACCTCAGTGCATGCCACAGACATTTTACATAGCAAGCAGAACAGCACACATCAAAGGATTTACTGTGAAATCATCTTGCAATCAGCATAGGATTGATCTCCATAGACGACCCTTGACAGCAAGCATGCACTTCACAAGCAGTTACATGCCAGTTTTTAAAACTAAGGACAAAAAATCTATACTGGGACTGTTTTTCAGCCTGTTTGCTACGTTTTTTGCATTCTGTCCCATGTTGGTTTTACAGATCTTAGAATAAAAAATGTAAATAAACAACCTGGATACTTTGACAGAAGAAAAAGCCTAGGTATAGAACATCATCTGTGTTCAAGCCACCAAATACTACAAACAGAAACCCTGTTTACAAATCAGTTCTTTTTCATTTTAAATCTATCTGAGGGGAGTTACGTTATTTACCATATATATATAAATATATATAAAGTATATAGAGAGATTGTTTATTTGTAAATAGAAAAATCCTATGGAGAAGAATGTCAAGTTTTCACACTTAAAAAAGAAATCATCAACATAAAGCCATGTTTAATGCTTGTATAATGTGATGCAATAAACTTTAAAATAAATTATGCATATGAAATATTTGCTGTTTGGCATTCATGAGTTATTTTCCATTTACCTTATTTGTTCAGAGGGCAAACAAACCAGTCAGGTGGAAGCAAATTTAAATGCAAAACACAAAGGGCCAAAATCTGTCACTACTTTCTCTCTGTGAATCCTTTGTGTCAAATATAGTCAAACATTGTTCCTGTTGTGGTTTTTTAGCTCTTTTTATAATGTTCCTAATTGTTATGCCTCTTGACCCTGCCCAATGCTGCACATAACTTGGACAGTGTGGAGTGCTCCCACTGCCATGGAATTAATCAGCTTTGAACATCCTGCATTTTTTGTCAGGTGAGCTTTTAGCTGGGAGAGATGAAGGATCATGGTGCAGGAGTGTGATGGAGACACCAAGAATTATCTTGCTGCTTTTACACAGACATGGCCATGGCTGAGAGTCCAACTAGCAGAGGACAGTATGTAATCCCAGAGAAAATATTACTCAAAATTAATTAATTGTTTTAATTAGTGGTGCCAATTAAAATGAGAAGCATACACAAAAAAGTAGAGCAGAAAGAGTCACTTTGTAGCTCTGCAGTAAGCATGGGAGGTTAGTTAGCAAGAAATCAGAGTCATAGAATAGTTTGGGTTGGAAAGGACCTTAAAGATCACTGAGTTCCAACCCCCCTGGCATGGGCAGGGACACCTCCCACTAGACCAGGTTGCTCAAAGCCTCATCCAGCCTGGCCTTGAACACCTCCAGGGATGGGGCATCCAGTTTCCCTGGGCAACCTGTTCCAGTGCCTCACCACCCTCACAGTAAAAAATGTCTTCCTCATGTCTAATCTGAATCTACCCTATTTCATCTTAAAATGGTTACCCCTCATGCTATCACTGCACTCACTGATAAAGTGTGCCTCCCCATCTGTCCTGTTGGCCCCCTTTAAAGTAGGGGTATAGTTGCAGGGGTCATCTGCAAAGCTTAAGAATGTTTGTCTCTAAAGCTCTTACAGCAAGATGTTCTCCCCAGTAAAAACTCATCTTGACTTTGTGATTGTGGACCAATAGATATCACCTGGCCCAAACTTTCACTTCATACCAAAATTAAATGACTGCTCAGTGCTCAAGTAGTGACTTCAAGCAATAATTGAAACTAAGTTGCTCATTTATGTGTTTTCTCTGTTTTGAACAATTATGTGAATTCAAACCACTGAAAAAAAAATCTGTGGTGCTACTTTTTTTCTTAACTATGGCAACAGGGAAGAACCACCCCCCCATGGAAGGATGGTTGGAACTCAATGATCTCTAAGGTCCTTTCCAACGCTAACGATTCTATGATTCTATGATTAGTCTTTACTCCACAAACAAAACAGGTAGGAGTCACAGATCACCCAAGACAGTTTAAGGCAGCATCAATTACAGTGCAGTGATCTCAGCACAGAGCGGTGCAATGACTGCCACGCTGATGCTGTTTAACAGAGCAGTGATCACCCTCCCAAGAAGCACGTTCAGATGGGAGTTCAGCATGTGTGTCAGGAGGGCTGGAGCCATAACAAGGACTTGCTCCAGGCTTCTGTTCTCTCTGTCCACAGCTTACTCTGTGCCACTGAGCACAGGTACACAGAGCCACACCAGCCCTTCTTCATTTCAGCACTCTGAAGCAGAGTGGAAATACCATTACTTACCATTTTCCAGATCTGTGAGCTGGAAGTACCTGGTAAGTACAAATTATTTTACGCTAAGGCTCAAGAGCTATTCCATAGCACAAAATGCAGTATCTATTTCTGCGTCATGAAGACAAAGCACAAGGCTGGATGAGCTGCACTTATCTGCTGAGGCTCCAGAAGCACAGCCAGCTCATTCACTCAAGTGGACCAGTTGTCTCAGAGTGACTAGGATAATCCCAGAACAGAGACTCCATCCTGAATCCCAGAAGACTTTATTCAGGATGCCATTGTTTGTCTCAGATCTTTGATAGAGGGACACGACACATAACACATGGGATCTATCCCACTCACAGCCCTTCCACACAGTGGCTCTAGGCACTTACCTACTCACAGAGCTGCAGCAGACGAAGGGGAGACAAGGGGCTGGCCGTAAACTCTGCATTGGAGCACACAAACCACTGCTTCAGGAGGCAAAGGGGAAATCTGCCTCCATCATGTAGTTTTGCGCTGGTTTGGCCAGGGGAGACATGTCCCTGGTGGAAACCTGTACTGTGTCTGTCTGGCCTGTAGTCCTCTAGAAGAGGTCTGCTTTTTTCTTCCTAATGTATTCTGATCCTGTCCGTTCATCTTACGCAGTAGATCATCAAAGTGCCCTCTTTCACAGAGGCAGGAAATAAATTGATTTAGATGCTAAAGGTCCCAAGTCAAGGTAGATAAACTAGCACTTTGTCTCATTTGTCTCAGCAGCTCAGCACCTGGCACAAATGCAGCATATCTTTTAGAAAGCATTTAAGACACACAATCAGTGTTTCGTTTGATTCTTAAGCACAACTGCTTTATAAGCTTCACAGCTCAAATTTCCTGCAACGGCTTTTATTTTCCAGTTTGATTCTGCTACCATAAAGGAGTTTTAAACACCTATGTATAGCCATAGCAAAAAGTCTACAGTAAAAAAAAAAAAAAAAAAACACAACAACAACAACAACAAACAACAACACAGTGGGTCACAGTCTGCTTCCTGCTGCACCAGAAAGCATACAGGATAGGGAAACAATGGGGGTTTTCACCCTTCCAAACCACCAGTACAGTGCATGGTCTGGAGTGGATGTGCTGTCAGCTTCTCTTGACAGCCCAGCCAGAGGATGAGCCACCTCATGCCAGCAGCCCTGGAGGAGCCTCCACTAAACGACAGCCTCTGCGACCCCGTTCCCTATCCCGGGGGACTGTGCAGTGAACTCTGCCTGCCTGACAAAAAGCACGACATGCTCTGCCTTGAACATGAATCCCCAGAGTGACAACAGGGATTGCATGAAAGCAAATGGCTACATGAGGTTCCAGCTCACAGCCCCACAGATAACAGCAGTGGCAACTGCAGAGGCAGTCCAGTGAAGCAAAGAGGGCCCTCCTGGCATTAACCCCTCTGTTGCACTACACCCAGCCCAATGCAAGAGCAGTCCAAGGTCAGCACACACGGAATAAAGTAGAAGACCACTGTGGTTCTGCTATATGGCATTGAATAAAAAGCTCAAAGAGCTCATTTCTTTCATGAGGATCAGTTCTGTAAGGGCAAGACAGGGCAGAAGAGAGAGAGGGGGCATGAAGGGAAGGATGTTACTGACTCTTGCCTCTACCCATCACCAAAGACACCCTTGTAGCTTCCAGCAGTGAACACAAAGGAGGAGATGCAGGTAACCAGGGAATAGGACAAGGGGAAATGGCCTCAAGTTGCACCAGGGGAGGTTTAGGCTGGATATTAGAAAAAATTTCTTCACTGAAAGAGTGATCAGGCATTGGAACAGGCTGCCCAGGGAAGTGATGGAGTCACTATCTCTGGAGGTGTTCAAAAAACATGTAGATGTGGTGCTTAGGGACATGGTTTAGTGAGTTAGGTGGTGTGGGTTGATGGCTGAACTTGATGATCCTTGAGGTCTTTTCCAACCTTAATTATTCTGTGATTCTATGATTCTATGAAATATATACAACAAAAATAGTAAAATAAATATGCTCTCAGGATCAGTTCTACAAAAGAACCAGATGGCACTAAATACACCTCTTGCACTATAAAAAGACCCACAGTTTCTTGCAATCTGATCAGGTCTCACAGCCCTAATCTCTTCATACCTTCAATGCCTTAAAAGAACAAACAAAACAAAACCAAAACCAAACCAAAAAAACCCCAGCTATTTCTGGAGGAACAGTGCTCTTACCAAATAAAAAATTTACTCTGGGAGTGAACTAAGATTGAAAGCAGATATTTTCCAGGAGGCTCAAGAATATCAGGCAAATATTTCACATAAAAACATTGCCTTAAGCCCTGTCAGCAAGATCCAGAGTGAGAGAGAGAGTGAGCAAGTACAAGAAAGACCTGATTTCTTTCTTGACTGATGTCAAGGTCATGTAAGGGTGACAGTGTCACAAAGCTCAGCATATGCTTGCCCATGGCCCCAGCAGGGCTGGTAACTGACCCAGCACAGGAATGTCAACAGTGCTTTACATGAACAAAACTGTCCTTGTGGGCTGACATGGCCCCATGTCATATATGAAGGCCATTGACTTTGTTCGTATTGCTTGCAACATCCATTTCAATGTGGCTGAAAGCAGGGTTGTCAGTTCCTTCATCTGCCATGGCATGTGACTTCCAGCCCAACACTTCCACTTTCTCTGGCTAAAAAACAAAAGACAAAAGCCATGCTGTGAAGTGGAAGAAACAGTCTTCCTTTGACCTGCATGCAAGCAGAGTCAGGCCTGACATACAGGATGCCTTGCAAGAAAACACACATTGTTGCTGACAGAGCATAAATAGTTATTCATTGCAGTAGCCAGTATTTTTCTAGGGGCATGGAAAGTTTCTTATTGCACAAGGTACTAGTTGTGTAAAATGTTCTTGTCACATAAAATGTTCTTGTCCTGCAAAGTGTCTGAAGTATTTTTGGGTGTGCAAAGTTCTAATTGTTGTTTTCATGTCTAGTAATCTGTCACCACCAGATCCCTGAGCTATTGACTTCCAACCCTCAGTCCTTGCCCCATTTGTGACATGAAGAGCAGATTAACATACATAATTGATTTCATGTTCCATCTCTGTTAAACATAATGAGATGCTGAGCTGTTCATGTGCAGGAAGTTGTTCAGTTCTCCCTGATTTTTTTTCTCAACAACTTCCCGCATTATTTGTGCTGCCAACCACTTGTTATCCAGCTCCCAGCTGTGTAACCAGGCAAACACTTGTTTCTGACTCCAGGCAGAAAACAGTGTGGCTGTGGGCATTTAGCTTCCATGTAGGTAGGTTTTGTTTTGTTTTTGATCAGACATGATCATTGCTGGTACTGCAGCACTCAAAAAGCACTGAACAAAGCTGAGCTTGAACATTCAGCATCCTGATGATACTGACTGAAGAGTAATCTATAGTTTATCTAAAAAAGAAAAACAACTAAATTTCCCCTATGTTCTTCTTTCTAAGGGATGTTACTACCCACTAATGTCTCCCCTTTTCTTATATCTTAGGGAGGGAGCCAGGAAACAGACACTGACTAGAAATGCTTCCTCTCAAACAGTAGCCAAAGTTGCAAAAAAAGTCTAGACTTTAGAGAATACATGTTTACAAACAAAGGAAGCTTTGCTGAGTCCAAAGCATGCCTTGGGCTAGCTTCCAAGAGACTAGCAAGGGAGTATTTTGGCAGAAACCTGGAGAACAACTGTCCCTTGTCTGAGCTGCTGCTCTGTTGTTCACTGAAGTCAAGCTGTGGCCAAGCATAGCTTCCCTGCCTGTGCCAACTGCTTTACTCCTACCCGCCATGTGCTCTCCTATTGCCTTAAAGCAGGCAGCCATATCAGGCAGCATCAGATGCTATTCACCCTTGTGTGAAAAAAAAAGCCAGGGACTGTTTACCTTTGTCCCGAGGAGAAAAGATTGATTTAAATCAGAGATGCATAATTACACTTACTGTCTCAGATTTAGACCATGAGAAGTTGGACAGGAAATCTTCCTTGGTCAGCAGGAATTTACGATCCGTGGTCTGCTTTAGTCCTCCTGCAAAATAGGCAGGTTTCAGACAGCCAGGTCTCCACGCGCAATGTCAGAGCCCAGCTACAGGCACTAGGCCAGGTGAGCAGGACAGAGTCATGCAGCAAAAGCCATGAAGCAATCACAGGCTTTAGGGATAATTTCTTTACTATGATGTATACCCTGCACTTCTCAAAATATAAAATGATCCTCAAGGTCTATTTGAAATGCCTTAGCCATTGCCCAGAGTTTCCCAGATCCTCCTCAGTCTTCTTACTGTGTAAAAGACACTGAGACAATAATTAGAAAAGGATGAATCCCACACAGTGATATCTGGGACCACTCTGACAGTCCGAGGGATGTGGTACCAAGTGCTGCCCTGGAGGCTAAGCCTCAGGCCTCTGGTCCCTGTCAGTAGGACTCTTGTCTCCAGAGCCACCAGCAACTTTTATAGTGAGTCATTTAAGGGCAGTCCCAAGGTGGGGGGATGAGGGTTAATGGGATATCTGAGCATTTTTAAGGCATGGAAGATTGGAAGATTAACTATTCTTGTGTGGGAAAGAAGGGAAATGCATGTGCTAGGAATTAGCTCTGATTACCACCAGAGGCTTAAATGGGAACTTGCCCCATAAAAAGTAGGGTGACAGGGTGGTTGGGTTAGTTCTTTTGGGTTTCTATTTCTTGGACTGAGGATTTCCCATCTGGATTTACTGATCTGCCCAGATTTTATGCTTTGTTTCATGGCCTGTGGATGAGCGGATCCTAATTTGGTAAAAGGCAAAATTTGTCTACAAGCATCACTACAGCAATGGGAAGAGCTTGTGACAGGAAGATGTGGTGGGAGGAAAATCCTCTAGAAACTCACAACAAAAAGAAAATGCTCAAGTGTAACTTGTGCTTATTAGATGTAAGGTACAGAGAAGCTGATGAAAGTGAGTTTGTCTGCTGGGTTTGGAGTTTCATAGTCCTAGAGCAGTTGCAGGTCAGACTAATAAGTCTGAAATCTAACAGCCTCAAAGATGAGGGCTGTCATAGGAATCTGAGGGCACATGGGAGGGGAAAGCTGTGAGAGCTTTTGTGCTATCTCTGTCATGAGTGAGGTAGATGATAGGTGCCCTTTACATCTCACCTAGATGCAGAAGTAGTGAGGCCATGGGCTGGAGCTGAAGTCCCTGCTCTTACCTGCTTTTAGCCCCTTGCATAAACAAGGGGGAAATAGAGAAAGAAGGTGACATAGCCATGCACAGGGTCTGCAGCTCTTAGTACATGCTTGGGGAATGTGGTGAAAAGCATGCACTGTACAGGTGCAGAAAATAACCCTAGAATGCTCTGAACTCACTCAAAGTAAAACTGCTTTTGTCCTCTAGAAGCATGGGTATATCTCCTTGCTTGGCGTTGTTGCCATGTTCAGGGACAACCCTTAAATCTCAGCCCCTGCAGGCATCTAATAAAACAGGAAAGACAGATGACACTTTTTTTTTTTTCCCCTCTCCCTTCGTAGAAATTTGAAGCAGCCTTTGCTGTGAGCAGAGATCAGGAGTGGGATGCAGAAGGACTGAGGGGAGCAGATGACAGGATGGTAACCTTCCTATAACATTTGCAACAGGGTCACGGGCACTTGAAGTGGCAATGACAGCTCTCTGGTCATCTTAGTTTGAAGGAGATCTAAGACACATTAAATCACAGCTCTGGAACTAGTACCTGTTAGGAGGCTGATAATTATTCCCACAACTACTGTGATAAGTGTCCCAAGTGTGCTGAAGTAGAGATAAGACAGGGAATACCAGTTGTCTGCCAAGACAGGCCTGAAAAAGAGCAGAAAAAGTGTTAATCTCTGCTTTCCTATTCTAAGCAACTTGGAAATGTTGTCCGTTTCCAGACAGAGTATAGATACAGAGTTACTTCTGAACCAAGCAGCCTGGTACTGTTGAACTACCTTCCTACAATAAAATGTATGTTGAAAATCTGTTTAATATTTGCAGGACAAGTTCCTTCATAGGGGAGGAGACTTGGTCAGTGCAGTGAGGCAATGCATGAGACAGAGCAGGTAAAACAGGACAGTCCTGTCTCTGCTAAGAATCTAGTGCAGAGCTGAGCTCTCCAGCTATCCAGACAAAGGGATAACATAAGGGGGAAGGATGAGGACACATTATTTAAAGGAGAGGACACCAAAAAAAAAAGTTGGAAATCGGCCTTGTGAAGCTCTAAAGAACCAAAAACAACAGGGCACCTGTCTCACCTCAGGTTACACCTTATTTTGTTCTCCTGAAAATGTGCTCTTTTGCAACAGACGCTTCCCCACAGCTATGAGCAATGCTGGAGGCCTCCTGTGAGAGGTGTAGTATATGGAACTGGATGTTGGGCACCTGTACATGTACCAGGGTATCTGCTGATCATACAGTGCTCTAAAGTGTCAGGATTGGGAATCCCTAGAAATGTATTTGTTCATCTTCATTCTGTTCCTGGTGTTCCCTATGTTGTCATTCATAACTGTTACACTTAATTGTGATTGTCCAGAGTAAGACATATAGTAACTGCAGGGGGGAGAAAATCCCTTATCTTGCCCATTATATGGATTATGCCTCTTCTGAACTTCCTGAACAGAACTATTTCTGCACAGACAAGCTGTTGTAGGTGGAGCTGTTAAACTGGCAAATTGCCCTTTAACTGCCTACTACTTTAATTCACATGACAGACTGTGGAAGCTAATCCAATAACCCTAAATGTTATGCTTTCTTTAACACCACGGTTCCCAGTAAGGCACATCCAAGCTTTTAGACTCAAATATTGAACTGAACCTTTTCAGATCAATAGGAAGATTCCCTTTGACTTCTGTTCTGGGATAACTCAAACAAATTTCACCCTGACAGGAAAAAAAAAAAGAGAGAGAAAACTGCTTCATCTTAAATAGCCTGGTAGGTAAACCAGTTGGGGGATAGTTACAGCAATGGCAGATGTTTGTGTTGCTTTAAAACAAATACATGCTTTGTTGGTTGTACATGATGAACTTGTATACCTCTCTGCAGTTGGTGTGTTGAAGACTGTTGTTAATGGATTTTCTGTTGACGTTAAATTTTCTGAGGATATATTACAGCCTGCAGTTGAGAGATGCAGCGGGTTGCTCCTCTCTGGGAGGGGAGGATAAATCTGAGCTCCAATTCCAACCCAAAGTGAAATAACAAAGCCACTGACAAGTCCCACAAATGCACCCTGCAAGACGGAAAATGAAACTTGGATTTACATGAAAAGCAAAAAGATATCTGTAAAAAAACCACCACCTAGATGAGTAAGAAACAGTCAAGATAATTCTAAACTGTAGGCTCCATAGAAAAAATTAACTATATATCTGGGGAGAGCTGGAGAGTTTACTTCATTCCCCTTTTGGGAAATAAGTGTTTACTTATAATAAAATAAGCTCTTCTTACTTTGCCACTGAGCCTTTACAATCAAAGGATAGCTCTGGGCTGCATGGTAAATGGGAAAATACTGCTTTATTTGATGCCTTCCTTGAACAAATACAGAAGCAATTTTTTCTTTCTCTCATGTGATCTGTTTTTGCAACACTCTCTTCTACTTTGGGGTGGGTTGGGGTTTTTTGTCTGACAGCTAGTGATTATTTTTTTTTTTAGTATATACATAAAATTTGCAACTGCAAAGTGGTAAAGGTTAGTGACTAGTGGACCTTACTAAATAGCAATCCTGTCAGACTAACCCATGGACCACTTTCCCAAAGTTCTTCAAATCCATTTTTTTGATGAAATAGCTTTTTTTCCTCTGGAAATGATAATTTCACGATACTGAAGCACTCTGAGAACACCCCAATTCAGTGTGGAAGCACTTGGGCCCCATTTTCCCAGCCTGACCCCTTTTTAATCTGACAGGCAGCATTCTCTGAGTTTACTGGTTGTTCAGCTACATCTCAAGACACATTGTTCCTTTCTTCTAAAACTGTGTTTTCCAGAAATTGCTGACAAAGTTTTGTGTTTATTCAGAGTTTCCCCCACCACAACCCCCCACCCTGCTCTGGCCATGTAAATATCTCCATGGGATGGAAATTCAAGTTCCTATACGGCCCTGTTCATCACTTCCTTGGGATGAGGAGGAAAGGGAGCAAGGGGAAATGTCCTCATGGGAAGTTTCAAAGATACCTCCCTTGCTGCTCAACACAAAGTTATTGGGTGGAGGCAGATGCCCAAAATTACCAATGAATTTTAGACCAACAGGGCTTTAAACTTCTACTTACAATTCCATTTGCAAAGGAGCAGAGGATTCCCAAGGAAAACAGTCCTAAAAGGGGGCCACCAACCATGCCAAAAATGCTGAGTGCTGCCTAAGGAAGGAAGAGAATCTGCTATCAGGTGCTGTGCAAGAAAGTTAAAACCTCCAACTTGGCAAGAAGGAAAGATATTTAGAAGGAAATTACAAGTTTTTTAACTGGTGCATACTCAGCTGGCAGAACTTGGTATGCTTAGAGCAGAGGCTGAGCTACGGTCTGTTTGAGGCCAGTACCCAACAAAGAATAAAAATTAATCTCATAATGGTATCCATCAATTATATTTTTAGATAATTCATACATAATTCATACATAATTCAACATAGGTGTGAAAAAGCAGTCTGACACCTACCTGCAACAAGGCTCCCAGGACAGATGCCACTGCAGCCATAGCAATGCAAACTCCACCATAAAACAGGCCTACGTGGGAAAGGCAGAATGATGTGTAAATATGCCGAAGTTTGAAAATCACAAATTAAAATGTTTCTGTCCAACCCAGCATGGCCCCTAACCTCTCCAAACAAACCTGCTAGCATCTGGTTTTTGTTCTAAGAGAACCTGAATTGGCCAAAACGTCAGGCTTCTGTTTACATGAAGAGAAAACCAACTTGACAAAATCCTCTTCCTATGTATTACTAAAGATTAGTCACTAAACAGCAGCTGTACAGATTAGCCATAGTGGCAATACCATACATATTGTTCATATTTCTCAGCTAATCTCCTGTGTCACAGTCCTAGTCTAAAGTCTTTAGAGCAAGAAAGCAAGCACTGGCAGATTACCAGGAGCTGGCACTGTGACAAAGAACATCCCAGGTCACCAGGATGTGGTGCTTCTTCCCAGGAACCATAACACTGGCTTATTGGTTTTTTCCACCTCCACCCCTGTTGAGTCTCACTGAACAAGCAATAGGTTAATCTCACTGTTCAATGTGATATGTCAGGCAGCTCATGATAAAACAAACAATGATTTCGGCATAAACATTGTTTGCAATAATGCTTAAGAAGCTGCTCTCAGGTTAAAATATTTTATACTTGCCACCTGCCACCAGTCTGCTGTGCTCACCGGTATGGGCTGTGACACCACGTTGGGACTGTGGTGCTTTCGTACTTGCTGCAAATGCTTTCTTGGGCTACACCTGCAGCTGGTCACAGACAGTACAACTATTGCACTTCAGAGATTTACACCATCTGCTCAGGCTCATTCTGACCCTCTTCTTTGAGCTACATTAAACAGAGGACCTAAACAGATTGAGGATCTGAGGGTATATCAGAGAAGACATGAAGTTTCTTGTTCTCTGGAATGTTATTGGGACACAATGCTATTGCTCGCCTATCAGTCAGTTAAAAAAGGTTTGTTACAGAATTGTTTCCCATGCTTCTCATTTTTGACAGATGAAACAAAAATAACAAGTGTTTCAGTCTGAGACATTTGGCTTTGTAGTATTGCAAATCAATACTGCATACAGATACAGTGCATCTTTCCTGCTTAAAGATCAAACAAGACGGTTTCTTTTTTTTCCCTTATGCTCACTTGAAATAGCTTGTCCCTCATTCTGTGTAAAACCTACACATCTGATCTTCTCTCCCCCAGTTATTGCACCAATGTAGTCCTGTTGGTGTGAATGCACTTACTCCCGACTTACACTGCCATAAGCAAGATCTGAATCAAGCCCTCACTTTGTAAAGAAAATGTGGAAAATAAATTTTCCAGACATACTCATCCCCATGGAAATCCACGACAACTTCTTTTCAGAGAGGGATCTGAAGTATGGCTTAATGAGGTCTTCGACAGTCACAGCAGCCAGAGCATTGATGCTGGAGGACACTGTACTACAGAAGGCAAGATTTACAAAATTTTTTATCTTAGAAGCTGAAAACATAGATAACAGATGGGTTACTAGCACAGAGAAACTGTCACTATCTAGAACAGTGTCAGAAAACTAATGTAACTGCTATATTGGTTGAAATAACTTATTATTCCAGCTGATGCATTTAATAGCTTACAAAAAATGTTTAAAATAATTGCTCTTAGTGAAGACAAGGCAAATCCTGATGAAAAGATGGGCCTAAAGAAGTCAATAAAAATATCTATTACATGTGGCTAAGCTGTAAACACAACTGGTATATGCTATACCTTCACAAATGATCCATACAATATGTATCTGGGTAGATAAAATTCCTACATGCAGATCACTGATTACTTTGAATGCACTGTCAGAGGAGGATTCAGATAATCTAATTATAGTAATCTAAAAATTAGGCATCTAGTCCAAACTGAACTATTGCAGGCTCCCTATGGGGTCAGAGAAACCTGCCCTCCTAAGGCACAAAGCCAGTTACGTGATCTTGTATCTAGGTGTGCCTTGCTCTCACAAGCTACCATCTTTTCCTCAGTGCATGAGAAACAAATATCCTGGCTGTTCCCTCTATTTATGAGCTACAAGTACTCAGAAAAAAAAATATTCTGGTGTCACATTCTTATCCGCTTACTATTGTTCAGAGCCTTCCTCAAGAGAGGTAATGTTTCCTAAAAGATGCTCCTTAGGAAAGCTGAACAAAACACTCCCTGCTATGGAATAGAAGGGGATTGATTTGTCTCCTTCAGTAAAAACATATAGTGATCATTGTTTTTATGGGGTTCACTCAAGACAATTGGAAGTCCAGGAACTCTTTTGTAAACAAAACACTAAAGATCAGGGATGAGGAAAAGGAAATGGCTTTAAAGTTATGCAGGTTTGAAACTGGAAAATTAAAGATGAGCAGTAGGAAACTCCCCCAAACTGTAGCTATTTTGTGTAACCACCCATTTATAATATTTAAAAACTCCTATAGTGGAGAGGTTTCAAAAGCACAGAGGGGAGGATTTTTTAGTGCTGTGCTTTGTGCGTGGCTAGCTGTTTCCTCACATTGTTAGTAGGGAACTCCAAACAGCTTTGAGTCCTAGGACCTTAGAGCGTCATTGTTGGAAACCATGGATGTTTAAGCTGCATCACCAAAGATCTTACAGTGCTTTTTTTAAAGAACAAAAATTAGCTAAGCAAAGAAGTTAAATACAAAAGTTTTAGCATAAATGCAACTTTAGCTCTACCAAAAAAGAAAAATAAAAGACACTAGGTTCCACATTATTAGATTACCTTAACGTTCCACTGTAGGCACTAGCCACAAAAAGCCCTGGCACTCCTGGAAAATCACTGAGAATATCCAGCACTAGGTATGGCATTAGCTGAAAAATCCAGAGAGTTAGAAATATTACTATCTGGTCTTATTTTTTCTTTTCGTCACTGTATTATTGTTATTAGCCTTCCCACTGGCATTCTGCCCAGCTGTTCTAATTCTGAATGTCCCATCTTGCACTATATATTGTTTTTTTACAGAGAAAACCTATCCTAAACCATCCATTCAAGATATAGCAAAGTCCATTTAGACCACCTAGCAGAGGTGAGCATATAGGTGTGCCATTAAGCTTGCTTTCCAGTGATGATGGTATAGGAAGCTAGCGCCAGGCACTATTGTCTGTATAGTACATCACTCTGCTGGGCTTGGGTGCCACAGTAGATCCTTATGTCTGCTGTTGACGCTGCAGAAAGGGTTTTACATACAGTCCAATAACCTCAGGGTACCTGGGAACAATTTTCTTATTGGAAACCGTGTGTTGATTTTTGCAAGATGTGAGTGCTGGAAAGAGACAGGAATTTTTAGATTTTTTTTCCTGTGAAACATTTTTTTCACAGACAAGTTGGGCTTTTTAGTATCTTGCTTCCAGTTGCCACCAAAATAATTTGACTGATGGGAACAATTTAATTTCCTGCAGATTTCTACCTCGTCTTTCCATATCTCATTTTATTCTACCCTTAAAGACCAGGTGGTCCTGCCTCAGGTACTCCATTGTGTGTGCTCTTCTCCTGCCTTTCCAGCTATTGTCTGTGGGCCGCTATCCAGAGCCTACAATTATCTCAGGCATAAACATACCAAAAAAAAAAAAAAGAAAAAGACTTGCATGCTTGCGTTATTTCCTTGGGCCCTGAATCTGGTCAGTCTATGGGCTCCCAGGGCTCTTGTTCCTCAGGTAAATCTGCCGCTCAGGGCCTATTTCACTTGATATGGGGCTTGGGCATCTCATGATTCCCACCCGCTGGCTCTTGAGCCTCCCCCTATCTGGTTATTATAGCGGTAGCATCACCAGGTAGAGCCCCTCACCACCATCCCCTGAAACGCGGGGCTCTACCTGGTCGAGTGCTGACACCTGCTTTGCCATCCACGGGTCGCAGTCCTTGTAGATGGAGTAGAGGGCCAGGCCGCACAGCACCGCACAGGCCAGTATCGCCCAGAGGCCCAGCAGGTTGATGTAGAGGGACCTATGCCAACACACGCAGAAACACCATGTCAGAGCTCTATGTCCGTCCTGCAAGGCCCCGCCAGGGCCCAGCAAGCAAACGCCAGCCCTGAGAAGACCTCCTGGTCAGCGGCTGCCCACCGGAAAGGGAGTCACGGTATGGATCCCAGCATTTCAGCCAGTGTGAGATCATGTTTGTAAATATGGTAATTACACTTTTGGTTTTGGTGGTACAGTCTGAGTGCCCGCCCCCGACAAAGCCTGCTCGGGAGACGATGGGAGAGATACGGCAATCCCCATGTTTCGTCATGTGCATGAGTTTTACATGGCAGGTGGCTGGCAGGAAGATGCTCTTCCCCCCTTGCCACACCCCTTGGTAAAGACAAACCCCGGACAGATTTGTAAGGCGGGGTGCCCCAGATCAAACTGTGGGGTACCTTTTAGTCAGCACCATCACTTCGTCTCTGGAGCTGTGCTTACACAATGCTGGAGTTGCCCTTATAAAGCAACAGATTTCCTCCCAGGACAGTCTCCGTGGGAGGCAGCGTAGAATCACAGAATAGAATCATAGAATAGTTTGAGTTGGAAGGGACCACGGAAGTCATCTAGTCCGACCCCACTGTAGTAAGCAGGGACATCTTCCACTAGATCAGGTTGCCCAGAGCCCCATCCAACCTGATCTTGAATGTTTCCAGGAATGGGGCATCCAGCATCTCCAAGTGTAAAATATTTCTTCATTATATCTAGTCTAAACCTCTCCTCTTTTAGTTTAAAACCATTCCCCCTTGTCCTATTGCTACAAGCCCTGTTAAAAAGTTTATCCCCATCTTTGTTATAAGCCCCCTTTAGGTCCTGAAAGGCTGTAATTAGGTCTCCTCAGAGTCTGCAATGAGGCACTGCGATTTGGGATCGGGTCTGGAGCCAGTTCCAGAGGGCAGGGGGTTGCCACTGACCCCAGGGCTTCCCTTTTAGTAACTGAACAACTTAGAGCCTGTTATGGTCCAGTAACCCCCATTGCCTCCCCACATTCTGATGGGAACTTCTGCCAAGGCTGAGACAGGCTGAGAGCAGAAATGCCTTTTCACCAATTAATGCTACTTTTGGCACACACAGCAGGCAGCCCCTACAGGCAGTGAATAACAAAATGTTCACCACACCCAGTGAGGGCTTTTCCCTTCTATCTAACTATCCAATCTTCTCAAATGTTGCTCAGCTCTTGATGACTCCTGGGTCACAAAGTTCTTCTCACCTAGGGTGGTCAGTTCAAGGAAACACACCCACTGGGAGCTTGGCCTTGAAAAACAGCGTTCCTTTCCAGCAGTTGCCTCCTGGTTGTCTGTGTACCATTTGCGGATAGTGACTTAACTGCCTGACAGATCACATACTCTGGACCTGTGCCAACTGTCAAGACCTCCACTGGGAGGACCTTTGGTTTCTGTGCAAACATATCCATGCTTGCAGTGTTTTGGGAGGCATTTTAGTGCTTTCAGTTCCCAAGAAGGTAAGGGACATCAGCCTTTAGACTGCTCTAGAGGACCATCATGATGAATGAAGAAGTAAACATAACTTTACAAGACTTGTCAGCCACCTAAATAGACATTTTTCAGAAAAACATAAAGTAGATTAAATAGTTGAACTATCAGTTTTATACCACAGAAAAATTATTGGCAAGCACAATGTAAACTCTTTAAAAAAAAACTATATAAACAAAAGCTGATTTACACATATCAGGGGAAACTCTGCGTTTACGCTTTGCATTTGCAATTAGGGATGGTCTAGACATAGAACAAGCAGCACTTTAAATTTCTCTCTAGATTAAGTTAGTAAAAATAAAGTAGTCCTCTTCTTACAGATGCTTACATATTGGATGGATGTCTTGCATCCATTTGGCTGAATCTGTTCCTGCATTGGCATAATCTACCTTGATATAAGCTGATTTAGCACAAAATTTAACCGATTAGTTAATCCAAATCTTTGAACTGATGTAATAGCCTATATCCTGGAGTAAAGATTAGAAAGTCAAGAGAAACACATGGAAGCAAAAGAAATTGTCTGAATCCAGCAACTCTTGTTTTTAAACTGTGTCAGTGTTTTACCATGAAAGGAAAGTTGTTTTTTTAATTCTCATTTAAATCCCAGCTCATGCTACACCCTATGACTAAGCACTGGATTATAATAATTGTAGCGCTATTGGAGAGAGATGTTCCCATTAATTCTGGGTGAGTAACATGGGGTGGAGGTTGGGTGAAGCAGGCACTGTGACTAAACAATGCTTATTTTCAGTTGTTTGTCTCAGGCTGGCTCCAAGATTTTAGCATGGAAACATGCCATATGATGACCTTGAAAGGAAACTAGAGAAAAATGTGTTTAGTAGCCCACATTTTTCTGAAAGTGTAGCTCTCCTTCTCTGACTGTTATTGTTCATTTATGAGCATTATGTTCAATTTGCCAAGTTACTGTTTGAGGATGACAGCATGGGCTTCTACCTACTGGTGTTTTTTCATGAATGGGGTGAAACCCTTTCCCAAAGCCTGAGAAAATTCCTACTCTTGTGCCACTGTTAGAGCCTCTCCCAAAAACTGCAAGTTGGGATCTGTGAAAGAATTACTTTCTCAGCTCTGATTTATTATTGTGCTGTCTCTCATGCCACAGGGGTACACTTCTATGTACAGGTTAAATGCCAATAAGAGGTGCAGGCCACCAATGTAACTTGCCAGATGTGTCTAATTACATTTGCAAATGAACTAGATGATAGTAATCACAGAATGGCAGTGTTTATAGTTGTGACAAGCTGCAGCCATTATACAAAATCATTTCTCCATGCAGGGGAAATTCCCTGCACAAGTAAGGCACAAGCAAGATGCTGTGGAGTCCAACCACCCACGCCAGCAGGAGCTGACTCCACCAATTAAGGCTGTGGCACCGCTAATACAGTATGAGCTATAAATCCCATCCAAACCCCTCCAGAACAAGATAGCCTCCAGCCCTGGTCAAAGCAACAGCTCAGAAGCTGCCATGGTGCCAGATTCCCCTTGGCCATACTCTGCTTCTGGGATGCCCTGGAGGTGTCCCTCCTTACAAAGAGGTTAAGGAAGGTGTGAGAGAGGAGCACTGCCCTACGTGGAGCAGGTGCTCAGGAAGAACAATCTCACTGGCACACAATCTGGCACAATATATGCGGCTGTTTTCCTGCCTGCAATCACACCAGGCAGCATTACAGATGTGGGATGCACTTCCTGCCTCTGCAGTACCAAGAACCTGGAACCCAGCCACGTGCCAGAGATTGTGGAGAAGCCACGTGGTGTGTTGGAGATGTGGCACTGTGCACTGGAGATGTGGCTTATGATGAGCGTCAGCTCATTCCTGTCTGCAGTGTAAATGACTGAAAAGTAGATTTTTCATTATTGCCATAACCAAAATATTTCAGTTCTAAACTGTGCATGATTGTGTGAGGATTCTGCTGACTTAATGAAGTGAAAGCCTTCATAAAACTCCTTCTCTGTATGTCACAGTATTATAGAATTTAAAGGGACTATAGTTATGATGTGCATTTATATATTTCTCCTATAAATAGACTTTATGAGCTCACTAATAATTCTTAGATCCTGAGTTACGAAGTACTGGAATGATCCTAAAGATAAAACAACAATAGAGTCAGTAAATATATTCCATTCTAGAGTAAAGGCTGATCAGAAATGTTTAAACTCAAGGAAAACAGAACTCTGCCAGTTTCCATAGGGAATTCCTAAAGAAAAATTCATTATCATTATTATGAAAACAAAATATATGATTCCTCAGCAGTTTTATCACTGAAAAAAAAACCACTTCTGCAGTTTGTCATACATATACTCATCAGTACTGAAAAATCTTTTTTGTCTTTACATATGCAAAATTCCCACACAATGATTCAGGTTTAGTAGAGTAGCAATTCAAGATGCTGTATTAATATGGCTTCAGCATAAGTATTATATTATTTGGTCTTTAGGCTGCATATAAACTTAATGCAGCTATTTGTATGCAAGAATACTAGCACAATGAAACGTTCTGGCACAAGGTTCAATGTTACAGCAATTATATGTAATTCAGATACCAGTACTTATTGTGTCAATTTGTCTTCTACCTGGTCCACAAACCAGAAAGCAAAAGCTGTTGTCTTTTACGAATGGGTTTTATATGGACAAAAACCATTCGTTTTCAAAATATCGCCCTTACAAAGACCATGCACTGCTAAATTCAGACATTAAAAGTTGCTGTAGGCAGACTTACAGTTTTGCGTGGAACCTGTTTTTGCATGCAATGTATCTCTGTACTTGAGACTGGTTGATCCCATATATGCCAGTCCATGTGAAGGTCCCACCTATAACAATCGTCCAGAAGGTGTGCCTTTGCAAAGGATTGGGATTAAAGCTACAATGAGAGGGAAAGGAGAAAGTAAATTCAGAATATGAAAATATTCTCATTATGAGAAGACCTTAATGGCTAGGAAAACAAGTTTCCTTGTACCTTTTCTAACACAAACTTCCTTAATTTGGCCAGACTTTGTACATTCAGATATGTGAAATCTGAACTCATGGAAAGCAAATTTAAAACTCAAAGCTGAAATCCTGATCTAGAGAAACACTCAGATCTGTCCGAAGGTGAAGTTTAACCACTTTATTTGCCTATAAACTGTAGTTTTATGTAAAGCTGTATGATACCTCTGACTGTTGTGATGAAATGATGCTCAAGTAAAAAGTCTAATATGCATGCTTATCTGGAGGGACATCAGCCTGACACCAATATAAAGGTGTGTTTGCATGCCCAGCCTTTGTGGACAGAGCCTCTGTAAAACATTTGGCTGATTTTGCTCTAAATTAATAACAGATTTTAAATGACCATAAATATGTAATTTTTTTAATCACACTATAATATGGCAAGAAGTTATGCATATCTTTGTAATATTATTTCACCTTTTATATTATTTTGTAATATTATTTCACCTTTTACAAGCCTTTATTCCTTTTCTTTTCCCACCTGTGAACTCTCTGATTGGGGGAAGAAGCAATGCAGTACAACCACTGCAAATCAGCCAAACAGATTAAAAAAAAGACTGTTCATGAGAAGGAAAAAAAAAACAACACACCCACAGATGAATTATTTACTGAAGAACCTGGTGAAGAATTTTACAGAACAACCTGGTGAGTGTTGTGAACTGATAGACAAAAGGATGAAAGGTACTACTTGTTGCACTAAACTTTCACTAATAGTACTGGGTGAAGATTCTCATCAAAAGTACATTAACTTTATTTTTTTAACCTTAAAGTGGTTTTTGATTCAACACTGTCAGAATGAATATTCTTGACCTTGCAAAATTATATTTTTAGGGTATGATTAGTTACACTAATGGAGGGCAAAATACTATTAAAACTACTTTTAATTTCTATTTCAGGGAAAAAAAATTTCCCTTTTCAGCCTAGACAAAAACTATTGTTTTCACAGTTGTTTTGTTTCAGCAGCTGAAATGCCAAATCAGCTGTTTGCAAATTGTAAGTATAAATATGATTATCCTCTCCTATTCACCAGTCACTTTCAGTGGAATCCAATATATATCTTTAAAACACCTACTTGACAAAGTAAAAAGGGTTTGCTTTTAACATAATTTTGCATGGTGTAAAACCTAAAACATATCCTTCAAGCTAGGTAAGCTTGTTTAAAAATGTATAAAAATTGGGTCACAACTCCTGCCCTCCTCCTCCTTCAGTAGCGACTTAATTTCACAGTTAGTCACATGGGCTCTATTTGTAGGAATAAAGAGGCAAATCATCTGCAAGTACAAACTCACTCCCAGAAGTTTAATCTTCCTCCATAGTAGGAATCGTTTACAATGCGTCCAATTCCCTCCTGAACCACCACAGCTCGTATAATCACAGATGAAAATCCAGCGACCATGATTCCAACTTGGAAAACATCTGTCCACACCACTGCCTTCAGACCACCCTGTATGAGAAACAGCACATATCAGGTACAACAGGCAGCAGCACTCTTGCATTGCACTCGCATTCAACTAAGAGAAATGTTACTATCTCTATTATGCATAATAGATTAATTTCATCTTCTTCTTTAATAGCAATAATTCCTTACTGGGGTGGTTAGGAATTGCATTCTGGAACCTATTCAGGACATCCTGGCCCTTTTTTGAAGTGCATTAGAATTTACTTTGGCCATACACATAATATCCAGTATTTCCTTCACCACATAAACTGACTAAGCTTGTATCAAAAGATAAATTGTCAGACAGTGCTCATCTCAAATATATACAGTACCACGAACTCCAGAAGCCATACCATTCATGTGAATGTGAATAAAAATAAACATTACTTAATCCAATATATACAAATAAATGTGTCACATAGCTTCCATTTAATAATTTCTAGACACTTGGTCAATTAAAATTAATCTAAAGAGCAAATCTGTTCATGTGGCACTTGCTATTTCCAGTGCCTCTGTTCAGTAACAGACTGGACTATTACAGTGGCAGTAAGCAAGTGCTTGACAAATTACCCAGCTAAACCCCACTAGATTAGAAGAAAAATTACAGGAGGATTTTTAGGAAGGGAAATGTATCTTTTTGTTGTTCTTTCACCAACAACAGAAGTTTGAATGTATCAAAACAGAAAAGGTTTGAGTCACATCATGGCTACCTTTGTGTCCAGAGAAGTCCCTGGTGAAAGTGGCCCTGTAGCTACAGCTACACTGTGAAATATAGTCCCATGGGGTAACCCCATTATCAGGCTACTTTCCAATGAATTACCTATTTGGTGTGAATGGTGAAAAAGACAGAGATTTATCTCAGCGAAAGGGTCGACATACCAGTGTGCAGTAGAAAGTGCAGACCACGCCAGTCGCTACCACTGCACCCCACAAGTCAAAGCCAGTGACTGAAAAAGAGGGAAATGGCACTAGAGTGAATGTGGCATTGGGGACAAAAAAATAAGGTCTATTTTTCACCCTCAATCTGGTTGTTGAAACAAAACAAAACAAACAAACAAAAAAGAATAAGTTAAATGCAAAAGTAATAAAAAATGGCAATAAAAACATTTGTGTGTCTAAACCAAGCGATTCGTCCTAACCAGTTCTAAAAATGAAACAGGTGTTACAGATACTGGAAGCTGCTAAAAATTTAGATATATTTCAGCATCTAAGCTATTTGTCTTTAATGTAAATGCTGTCCATTGACAAATCCAGTATGTCTGTAGGCCCCAACTCAAGGTTTTTAAAGTACATGTCCCTCCTTGAAGCCTGGATAGACCCACAGGCAAGGATTTAAGCAAGCAAAAAGCATGGGGATGCTCCACAGAGGCAAGGTGATTCAAGAACATTCTGGAAGAAATGTATCAAATTAAAAGTTTTTCTTTTATTCTTCTTTCTTTTAGGGAAACGTGATAGCATGTCTACACCAGACAACACTGTGCTGTGGTTGGCATACAAGCTGTCACTGCCCTAGCTTGGCATGCTCATGTATGGCCAGGCAGGGCACTGGGGGCTCCCCAACAGATAGGCTCAGGTTAATGAGAAACACAGCACCAAAACTAATGAAAATCATTGCTTCTAGTTGGGAGCCAGCTTGGTCATCCCTCGGTTTAGTATGTATTTGCAGGGCACATATAAACATGACGGTCATAAAACCTGTGTGACTTATACACTGGAGGAGATAAATCCAGACAGTGCTGGATTTTTTTCTTCCTTTTTGTTCAATGAACAAGCCAAAAAAAAAATAATACAAAAAGCCCAGCAAACAGAACAAGTGTGATTTCCATTCTAGCCTAAATGATTCATTTTTTATTTGCATTTTGTTATTCCTCTTCTTGCCAAGTGGACAAATTAATTGTGTCAGATTAAAAGTTTCATTTGGCTCCACATAAAAGCTTTTTCCCCATTTAAAAATAAGTGTGGCTCATTTTCAAAGCAAAGGCGTCATTTTGAAGTAGAAAAAAATCATTTTGTAAATATGATAACAAACATTTTAAGTTCAAGATCGCTCTGGTTTTGATTTGGTTTTCCAGGAAAAATGACTGGCCAAGTTAAATAGTTCCAGGCAGCCTAAAACCATATGTACAGAACTTTTGCCTAGCTCTCCTCTTGAAGAGGAGCACTTAACCAGGGGAATTAAATGTGTGTTTAGTCTCTTTGTTGCCTTCAAATTTACTTAAGCCTTCTTAACATTTCTGAATGTAGCCATGACCTAAGGATATTGCATGAGAGGTAGAGGAAATGAGAGCAGAGTTCTCCCTTGAGCCTCTTCTATAATTCCTTACAGGTAGGGATTAAGGGACTAGGATAACAACTGGTAGGCCACCTATCAGAGTTCCCATCAGGATCAACAGAAATCTTAGAAGACTTCACAGTCAGTCCTTGAGCTATATCTTTAAGTGTGCATTACCAAAAAAAAAAAAAAGCATGCTAGTACTATATGCAGAAAAAATTATAACAGAGAAGAACAGTTGCAGTATACTCACCTTGATTTAGTGCTAAAGCTGGAGCGTAAATGACAATACCAGTGTATAAAGTCTAGAAGGGGAAAAAAAATACATAAAATCAATAGAAATGTAAATTCCTAGAAAAGGTGATAGCTTTCTGAGACAGTTTCTCTTCAAGCATTTATGCAGTCCATATTTCCTAAATTCGTAACAGTTGAGAAATAATTCCAACTGTTAGAAAATTAATGTCTGAAACTAACCAGCACTGCAGTCTCACAGCCTAGTGTTCTTAAAACAAATACCACTGACTCTTGAATACCAAACCCTTCTTCAGCTCTTCCTGGCTTTTATAATTAAGTTGCTTTATGGCTTTAAAACTGTAGTCACATGGCAGAAACAAGAGCAAAAAGAAGTTGATGAGGTTTACACACGCTTTGCCAAGGAATCTATTACAATTTATTTTCTCAGTCTTGGGACCAATATGCCTCTCAGTATGCAACTATAATATACATGAGTAAGAACAAAAAATATAGCATTAGTTAGTCATTATGGATAGCATTATAAGGAATTAAACTCCTGTAAGATGAAGCGATGCATGATTATCAGCAGATTTGTATTTTTACCCAATAAAGTAAAGATATAGACAAATGAAGGAGCTACTCCATCCACTTTTGAGTGGGGATTCACACACTGATATCCTCTATAATTTCTTTGTGTATATTTTTAAATACTGTTTGCCTTTTTACCACTGTTATTACTGCCTTGTACTACTAGGACAAGTTCAACTGTGACGTGGTTCAGGGGAATACAGCTTGCAACGCGCAAACAACTTCTGTGAAGGTCAGTGGTCTTGATTCAGAGGATCTAAAATCACAGTCAGGTCCTGAGCTGACTTGCATCAGCTTTCCATGACTAAATTCTTCTGACTCCCTGATTTACAGGGGTGGGACTTGGGCATGGGAAAGCAGCAGAATCAGACATCATCCAGCATCCAGCAAGCCTTTGCCCTACCCGCAAGTGTGGAGTCCGCCTCAGGCACAGGGTTAAACCAGAGCAGGATGGCTAACTGGTGGATCACTCGCTGTGGCTTTTTAGCAGGTCAAAACCAGTCCCTGTGGCAGAGCTCTGCCTCATTGCCAGCAGCTATGTTGGGGAGAGAGCCAAGAGGTAACTGGAGTGAGCGGTAAGCCAGCTGTGGGAGGAAATTACTATGGAGGGGCTGCTTCACCCAGCATGACCAGATTGCCCTGGCCCCTTGCTGCACGCCTGCTACAAGCACATGCCAGAAAGGATGGTGGTGCCGTTGGGGAAATAGTTATTCCTGCCTGGGTACTACTCCCCACCTCTGTCTGGGCGTGTTTGCTTCTCAATGCCACGAGTCCTCTGTAGGTTTTCATATGTAGCTTGTATGCCAAGAAAGCTGCCAGTCCTGACCAGTCCCTGGCAAATGTCTGCTTGGAACTAGTTGCATCACTTCACAGCCAACTACTGACACTTGTTAAGCCCAGTCAATGTTTGACTTGCTGTCCACACAGCGACTGTCAGCATGGGCTGTTTAATCATAGAACCATAGAATGGTTTGGGTGGGAAGATCATCTAGTCCAACCCCCCTGTCATGGGCAGGGACATCTTCCACTCTTCACTGGCTTCCATTACAACATTTACCTGTTGACTGCAACTCTTTGGATGCAACTATCCAGGCAATTCTTTATCCATCTAATAGTTCATCAATCAAACCCATGTCTCTCCAATCCTGCTAATTCAGGGATTCAGCCTGAGAAAGTGGCTTTTTTATACAGAGCAAACAAGTGCCAGAAGCTTTGAACCATCAGAAGTTAAAATTTGTCACAAGTATGATGACATTTTTGTATAAATTAAAACTGGATTGATGACACAATCTTTCCACTTCTTCAGTGTTTTTTTCAGGTTGTATTACTACATATCCTTTTTTTTCTGCTTTTAAACATATGCCAATATTCACAGAAGAGTTAAAATTACACCATTAAAATGTTGGGGGATTTCTTTCCTTAACTATGCTTTTCATTATTCAGGTTTAAGTCATTAGTGCTTGGCACAGAAAGATGCCTATAGATCTTTAGTTAACTTCCTTGGGTACATATTTAAGTTGTATAGTTTTTTTTTTTTTATCTTTGCAAGCAAAGCTTATGCTTGGCTTGTTCCAATTTATGCAGCTGTGATGTCTTCGTATTTTCTGGCAAAACAGTGTCAAGGTTCACACATGCTAGCACTCTACCTTTCCTATGGGCTTGCATATCTATAAATGCCAGCTATGCAGCATTGTTCAAACAAGTAATTAGCACTGCTTTGACGAGCATCTTATTAGTGCAAGTGTGACTGTCCTGTAACTCCTGGTGTGTCTTAAAAATACAAAAGCAGACAAAAAGCAAGCATGTAACTTGAAAAGATTTCTGATTGTATATTCATTCTTGCTTTGAATTCCCCAAAAAGTCCACTTCAAAATTGTGAAAAGAACACATTTTTGCTGCTGGTGCATTTGGCACATGCTCACTGTACATTTAAAAACTGTGGTCTCATACTGACTCACCAAATGGGATGGATACAGCAAACTGCACCAACAATAATTGCAGGGACTGCTTTAGTTTAACATTCCCCAAAGCAGTAATTTGCTGCTTCTCTGTTTGCAGGCACCCAGGTTTTTTTGCAGTGGTGGTGGTACAAGCTCTTGTGCAGCAAATGACAGCTCCAGACAGCTTGTTCTGTCACCTTTCACAGACCCTTGAAAATTAGGCAGACTCCCAAAATCCACAGACCACAGGATGAAAACTGCTGCTGTAGATAATTGGGGCATGTTTACACTTTGAACCCATTGTGGGTTTCTCAAGCAGGCAGGCAAACATCTGCTCTTCACACTGCTACCCTGCAGTGAAGGGTTGCTTGTCTCTTGGCATGGTGCTGATGCCAAGTGACTGCTCCCGGTGCTCAGTAACGCACACAGAGACCAAAGGGGCATCCGCTGCCCACCTCATCGCTTTGGGGCAGAAAGAGCTTTGGTTCTCCCACGCCCGGCCACCCACACACTGTGGTAACCTCATCAACTGTTTAGAGAAAACAGCCAGTTAAACTAAGCTGAAGAATCCTGGTGGCTACAAGGACCACAGAACAGCTTTGAGGTTTACTTGCCGTTTGTATAATGAAGAGGATCGTTCCACAGAGGCGCAGGTATTTATTAAATCGAAGCTCTAAATACTGTAAAAGAGAAGAAAACCCAAATGTTTATATCAAAATTTGGCATTATTGATAGGACCGAATGAAGCGATGGGCAATACAGTAAGGGTGTAGTAACATTTTTACCTTTTCATGACTAGCCAAAACTCTTAAGAGTCACCTGGACTGATACCTCTTCCAACTTGATTTGGTATTTCCCTACAGACCTCACTGCTGGGTAATGACACATGAACAAGTGATGTAGACATAAGCTAGTCACTATATGACAGGGTCTGCAGAATGGAAACTGGTGCTACTCAGCTGCTTCAAGGCACTCAATAGACAAGGAGCTGTGCATCGTGGCTTAGCAAAGACCATCATGTATTATCACAGAATCATTTAATATCCTGAGTTGGAAGGAAACCACGAGGATCATCAACGCTAACTCTTAAGCCCACAAAGGGCAACCTAAAAGTTCACAATGACATACCACCAAACAACAGAACCCACTTGCACTGTGAAATCAGAGAGAAAAAGAAAACATTACGGCTATTCCTAAGCCTTAGTCAATTTGGAAACTCCAGCATTATGAGCATCCATCTGAACTGCTGTGAGACAGGGCAGAAGGTTTTCAGTGGTCAGTAGATTCCTCCCATGGTAACCTCATCCCCTGCACTTCCCAAAGCAACTCACCATCTTCTACTGATAAGCGGAAATCTAGCCTTTTGCAAAACAGAAACCTTTGCTTTTCTGTGTAGCCTGGGACAGCACAACCTCTGAATGAGTTTGTCATGCTGTACGGCAGATTTCTTCCCACCATCTGTCCTAAAAAACCTTAAGGGTGCGTGGTTGCACAAAAGGGACTTTCTTTGTCTGCCAGTCTGTTCAATTGACACAAAACACTGAAGTATCTCAAAGTGCTTCCTTGTGAATTGAACATTTAAAATGTGATCTGTGAGCACGTCCACACAAGGAAGCAGTGTTGAACCCCCGGACAGACACAAAAAGTTGTTTAATCTCTGAACTCTGTCCACAGATAGAAGACACATTTTCATCGCCAAGATTATCAGTGAGCTTCCAGTCACAATTGTAAGTCTTCACAAGAAGAGCCCTATTTTAACTGACAGTCCAAAGATTAGTAGTTTAAATGACACTGGAAGCCACCAGAGGTGAATTCTTATCTAAGTCTACCAATAGAAACATTGCTTTCAGCCTCCAGTGCTGCAATGTCCCTGTTCAGTGTAATAAAATGCAAAAGACCGAAGTAGGCCAAGGACTTTCACCTGCACGGATGTGCATTTCCCAGTGTCCTCTGTGAAAAGAGCAACTTGCCTCCAAATCTGCAGCTAGGAACTATCTCCATGCAGGAAGATAAACAGATTACACAGACCTTCTAAATCAGAAGAAAGTCCTGACCAGATACTTCCTCACCCCTGAACAGATAGACTGGACCTGTGATGTGTCCCACCACCCCAGATGTCTCTGCGCTGCTAGCTATACCTTTAAGTTATGCACTGAGCCATATTGACCAGCTCAGCCATATTTTGGTGGAAGTAAGAAAACAGACCCAGAGCACTTGCTAACCTTCCCGTATAAGCATAATGGAGAAGACATTCACCAGTGTGAACAGCCTCAGGTGAAAAGGGTGTCTCCCCAAAATCTCTAGGAGCAGCAAATCTCTAGGAATAGTACAAACATATACTCTACTAGAGGGGGACTTTTCTGGCAGCACCTGAGCCTAGAAACCAACCTGGAAGAAGCATGAATTCAGAAGTCTTGTTCCTACGTTAGATGCTCTTGCATTCTACAATTAGTTGGTATACTAATTACACACCATTAACCATATTTCACCATTTAAGCTGCACGAGGATTAATCTACCTGCTGAACTGAGTATTTGAAGTGAGGAAACAGATCTGGCACGGGGCACAGCTCCTGAGCTAAGACATCAGGATTGAGCATCTCCTTTCTGCAGAGGCCGTGTGGGAAGACTTGGGGACAGAGCAGGTTGGAGCCTGCCCTTGGGAGTGCAGATATGGGTCAGCACAGAGTGCAGGGGGATTTGGGGGAAGAGATGAAGGGGAGACACACAGAAAGCAGGCATAAGAAACCCATCAGGTCCCTGAAGGCTGCGGAAAGTCTCCTTCTACTCTGCCCTACCTCGTAGGTGCTGGTAATGCCCAGCTTGTAGAAGACGGGCAGGAAGATCTCAGCACTGCACAGCACCACCAGTCCATAGGTGATGGCGAAGATGCAGAAGATGGCACCGTAGCGGTAGATCTCGGCAGGGGTGCCCAGCACTGTGACAGCTGACATGAAGCTGGCGGTAAGGGACAGCGCGACAGGGACGGCGGTCATGCTGCGGCCCCCCATGAGAAAATCCTTGGAGGTCTTCTGCCCCCCTCCAGCGAAGGCATAGTAGACCCCAATGACAGCTGAGACCAGCAGCATGGCCGCAAAGACCACATAGTCCCAGACGACGAAGTGCCCCATACTACCAGAGGGACTGCCTCTTGAAGCCAAGGAACCCCAAAATCAGAGAGGCACCTGCTGCCCCTGCAGGACCGGTGCAGGAGGCACAGGGATAGGGACGGGACCCCACGGGGCTGCGGTGGTACCGTGCCCCCCGCTAGGGCAGGTGCAGAGCGTCCCGCGGAGGTCTCCGCCGGTGTGCCTCCGGGGCGGCGGGCGCGGCAGTGCGAGTGCCGGGGCCGGGCCGGCGGGCGGGTCTTATACGGTGCCGGTGCCCGCTCCTCCCTCCCTGCCCGCGGCGGGGAGCGCCCCCGCGGAGTGGCAAGGGGCGGTGATCCCCGCGGCGCAGCCCCGGCTCGGCCATCCCGGGTTACTGCTGCCCGCCCCGTGCCTCCGGTCCCTGCGGCGCCCGGGCTGGCCCCACTGCAGAGCCCCGCCTGAACGGAGCTACACCGCACAGTAGAGCCACAGTGCAGGGGTTTTGGAGGGAAGACAATTCCCCAGGGTGGTGTTTCCTACCCTTCTTCATTAGCATATGCCACCATCTCCCCAAATGAAGCAGGTGAAAATATGGTTTAATATCTACATTTATGGTTTAACATATACATTTCTATAAGTTGAGCAATCTGGAAGATAACTGACTGCATCGGATGTCATAACAGATTTGCCAAGGCGTGTTGCTGAATGCTGCAGTTATGTGGCAGGGAAGCCCCACTACCTGCGCTGTGCTCAAGAAAGTTTTGCTAACACTCTTAACTAATTGCAGGTTCAAGAGTCAAAGTGCACAGGAATATCACAGATGGAGCTTCACATATCTCACCCTCAAGGGCATGCATCAAAAACACCTGTGGGATTTCAAGGCCATGGATGTCAAGCAGTGAAGATGTGCCTGTTTGTATAGCCAGCAGCACATCCGGGACTAACACAGCAAATACTACATTTGGCTGCTTTTCCCTACGTTATCAACCCCATATGTGGGATTAAGATGTAAGGATGCCAAAGTTGACCAAGGTGGGCCTGACAGCAGCACAGCTGCATGCAGCACACCTTGCAGCAGAGCTTTGCACAGATGCTTTCTGGCTTGAACTGTGCATTGGCAAAGTGCTATGCTGGAGGTGATTTCCTAGCACATCAACACCAGTTCGAGGATAAAAATTCCTTCATGACAGATAAGTCTTCTTCCTGCCCAGCATCTCCTGGCTCTTATCCACAGCTGGATTTGCTGGAAGCGGTCTTTGCTGTGAGTGCTCTGGGTTCAGCACAAGGCATTCTGACCTGCCTGCATCTGAACAATTTGAGACATGGTTTTCAGCAGCCTTGTACCTTAGAAAGAAATGATTGACCATACACCCAACAGCCAAACTCAGCTCACAGAGCACTTTTATCTCCTTGGGATTTCTGGATTTGGCAGGGCATTTGGAGGCATTTCTGAGTGCATGTTGGAACGAGGGGGTGGAGGTAGAAGTCCGGTCTGGCAGGGTTACTAAGCTGAGCTGCGAAATCATGTCTGTGTTGGTCTGGCCTCTAGATGCCCATCTGGGAGCATAAATGCCCCTGAACATACAGAAGCTGGCCACTGTGGTGCAAGTGGCATGTCCTAATCTTACCACAGCAGGTTAGGGTGTCAGCCTCTCTGGCCCAATTACTCTTTAATTACTTATAGAATGAGTAACAGCTTCCAGATGTCCTGCTGAGGAAGAGCAATGAAACTTATTCTGTACCCTTACCAATTAGCCTATTGAGCTATTGATTATATGAGGTGGTTGTGCTAATTTGCTATTGGCTTTTGATCCCATGAAAGATGAGAAATCCTCTCCACAAAGCTTCAATCAAAACCAGCACCTTCCCACACAGTGCAACATATGTGCTGCCAAAAAACATGACCCACTTTCCTCACAGGAAGGACATAAGTGGCCTCCTGCCCAGACCCAGAGCTTGTTCTGCTCAGAGCTCCGTGCTCCGTGTCACTTGTTTGCACTCTTTCAGGTATTATGTTGCTCAAACCATTCAAACAATAGCCTGCATTTAAAGTATTAACTACACGGGACTAATACAGTTTTGATTCTGCTTCTTTATCATTTTTGACATAATGTAAACAAAGCAAGTGATAACATGTATTGGAAAATAAATCATGTTTCTTAACTGAAACACAAGCAGCTATGAGGAAATGCACGTCACTGGTTTCAGGTGGCATCTTTGATTCTTTTTGCAAGTGTTAAGCAAATTGTCTTTCAAATGTCATCATGACAGATACGACAAGAAAGGCTGGATCTTCCTGTTTGGATGTGACTGTCTTATGAACCAGCAGCAAATCCATATGATGCCCATGTCCTGAATCACAGTAAGGGGACCTGGAGAACAAGGCTAAATGTTTTTCTTTGGGATTTTTCACCCACAGGCAATACAGATACTTCTAGTAGCACCTCACAGAGGTGTCCAGTGATGGAAATGAGCCCCATACCAGCACAGGGAATGAACCATTTGTATCCCATAGGGAAGTCTGGCGTTTGTTTAAACAGATTCATGGCCTTTTTAACTTGAGGATGCTGGAGAGATGTGAATCACACTTCCTGCTATTGAACACCAAATCCCACTGATGCAGTGGATCTCACAAGAGCAGTCACAAAGCCAGTGAGCCAGTGAGGGACCACATAACACCTGATGGAGATGGGACAAGGTGCTACAAGAAAACAATGAAATATGGGTTTGGAAGACATTTAAATGTCTATTGTAGCAATGAGAAAAAGGAAACACCCAGAGTTCTGTCTCTGTTGCACAGCACAAGTCCACTGACATCCATGGAGCACAAACAAAACCAAAAACTAAATTTTGGCCTTTTTTATACTCAGTTTGGCCTTTTTTGGGAACAGTTTTATGATTTGTTATTTTGTTTATTATTTTTGTCACTCTTTATTTTTGTTTGAATTATTTGCTTAACAAATAAGGGGTGTGGGATCATGCTCTGTGTATATACATACATGTGTGTATGTGGAAGGTGTTTGCCCTCTGTCCAATAATCATTGAACACTGTGAACAAATTTACATAGGGGTAGAGGCCTCAGGGATATTACGGTGCTACCAGTTTCATGATGGGCAAAAAAGAGGGATTGCTGTAAATGCTTTTCTTGAAAGGAAGACTGCAACAGGAGCTGAACCTCTATTAGGTAAAAACACCCAGCTGCAGGAATCGCTTCTCTTCTTTCAAATACACAAGCCAACCAACACTAAGACACAGAGCTATGGAGATCCAGGTTCCATTTACTCCTCTGATCATGGAGCTACCTGTTAAATTTCCTTTTGCTCATCGTTGTTACTAGGAATAATATATCAAAATTAATCATTGAATCCTAATTAGACAGTTTTATTTTTCTCACAATGTAATGCTTCAGGTCAAAATGCACTTCTTTTTACTTCTGGAAGATTTTGATTCCAGCAAAAATAATAAAACTGCAACTGTTTCCTGCATAGCATCACTTATCAACTTGAAAAGCCCGCTTGGATTTTGGTGTAATGGAAGTCCATTGCTGATGGTGTTTTATATTTCTGAAGATCAGTTACTGTTTGGCTTCACTCTAATCTTTCCTGCTTGCTGTGCTTGTCCACACACTCCTGTTTTAAATTGCTGGACTTGGTATAGCTAGTTACCTCACTACCATCATCATTGACTTTGCTTCCCCTGGTTTAATGCTACCTTAGACAAATCTTTCACAGTGTTACTTAGTGGTCTTCTTAGCTGTCTGTTCTTCTTGTTTGTCTTTTTTTTTTGTGTGACACTTCTTCTTCTGTCGATAGTGTTTGGACATGACAGAATGACCCTGCAAAGGTATTCAGAAGAGCAGGGTCATCATCAGTATTCCTTGTGAAATCTGGATGACTTCTTTAGAAATGGTCACATGGCCCCTGTATTTTGAGCACTGGGATTTTCTTGTGCAGAGATGTCCTGCAATCGGTACCTCTTTATTTCCAAAAATATCATTAGACTACATTTCCAAGCATACTTTTAGAAACTTCTTTCCAGCTAGTTGGATTTGCAGTGCCCAAAGCACAGAATGGTGTGTTTAGAAGCCTCGTTTGCACAGACTGTGTGCAGTTCATGGGCAATAGCAAGAATGTGATGCAATTTGCAAGCATCTTAAGCCTTAAAACATCACCATAAACACAAGTTAGGTATTTCAGGAAGCATAGTTCCCAAATTCTATGTCTGTAGTATTTCCAATCTTCATCCTATCCAAACTCTAAACTTGCAGGGGCATAGGTTTGCAAAAGGTCTTTGCTTAAGATCCTAATCATGGGAAGTCTATCAGAGTAACAACTTCTGTGCTTGAAGCGCTTGTCCTCTCATGCTTAGCTTGTTTGTGACACAAACAGAGATGGAGTGACTTCCTGAGAGTGGAAGTGAATGCGGTGAAAAAAGCCAGAAAGATGCATAAAAATCACAGGAATAAATCACATTTCTATTGACATTTTGGATGAAACTTCCTTAGTTTTTTCTATTTTTACATTCCACAGAAATTTGAATGAATGCAATTTGCAAGAAAAATTATTTAAATGTGAGTGCTTAATCATCTTGAGAAGGAAACTTCAGATTGTGTAACCCCCTAATACTAACACACCTTTTAAAACCAATAGTCTGTGCCTCAGGATTGAAGGAAGTACTTAAGTCAGCCTTGAATGCTGAACATTTAAATCTGAATGATTTGAAGCCTGTAATTTATTTGCTGGAGAATTCTGCTCTTCCATTTAAAAGAACAAATTTCAAAATTTATTTAAGGACAGTGCACACAGTGAGATGTGGCATGCATAATTATTTGCTCAAGAGAATAATTAGCATGGGAATCAAATTGTGGTACAGATTTCACTTCTTTAACTGAAAAGGATAAATAAGTTACATGCTTGAACTTTATTCTCACAGCTTTGGGATCTTTTGTTTATTTAAGGTGTTCAATTTTGCATCAACAGAATTACAATTCAACTAGTTTGCTTACTTGCAGTTAATGTATGAGAAAGGGCTGTCAAATGTTCACCAGAATAATCAACGAAAAATATTTTTTCTGAGTCTGAATTTCCTTATTTTATTTCTGTTGTTTTCCCTTTTTCCACTAACTGCTATCCAAACTATCTCTGTTCACATGTACTATTTGGTGTTATTTTGAGATGCGTGTGCTTTAGATGCACAGTGTAGGTGCTTCAGTTATGCAGCTTGGCTCCCTACATGTCCTCTCTAACTGAAGGAGAGACAGGCTCTTCAGAAAGAAACTTTGCTGCTTTGATATGATCCCTGAAGGAGCCTGTCTTTTTCCATTATCTACAGAGGAAGCCTCTGGAAACTAGCCTGATAACTTTGCCACTTAAAACTACACTGAAAAAAAATGTTCCCTGACACTGCCCCAGTGCCATAACTAGCTCTTCTTTTTGATTATTTTGATTTATTCTTCCACTTGTACTCCAGAGTGTCTGTCACCAATTCTGACATCTCCCTTGTTATCTGCCTCCCATCCTTCTTTGTAATTCCTACTGCTAAATCTCTTGTGCTCTCTCACTCCTTTCATCCCCCCATGCCCTTCTATGAAAGAATTTTCTCATTCTTCTCCCTCCAACACTTCTTCAGTCTGAATCCCTTCTTTTTTGGACCCTTAGTCCCACGAGGCCTTTTCCCCAAAATTGCTGTTTGCTATTCAGTTCATTCTTCCATTTTTTGAGTGTCTCTACAAGCTGACTGTAATGCCTCTCTTTTAAACCCCTTTTTGATCCTCTCCAGTCCCTCTCTGAGGCTGCCCACGCTGGAGATCACACAAATACATACAGTGCTTGGAAACATTTGAAGGAAGTCATGCATATTTGCACCAGCTCTGTATGTTTACTTGTTTGCTTGTCAAACGTCCTCAAAGTGACATTCATCACCAAATGGAGATAAGAATCATGGAATCACAGAATGGTTTGTGTTGGAAAGGACCTTAAAGATCATCTAGTTCCAAACCCCCTGCCATGGGCAGGGACACCTTCCACTAGAACAGGTTGCTCAAAGCCTCATCCAGCCTGGCCTTGAACACCTCCAGGGATGGGCATCCACAACTTTTTTGACGAACCTGTTCCAGTGTCTCATGACCTTCACAATAAAATATTTTTTCCTAATATCTAATCTAAATCTACTCTCTTTCAGCTTAAAACCATCACCCCTCCTCCTATTGCTACAGTCCCTGATAGAGAGTCCCTCCCCATCTCTCCTGTAGGCTATATGGTCTCCCTGGAGCCTTCTCTTCTCCATGCTGAACAACCCCAACTCTCACAGCCTGTTTTCATATGGGAGATGCTCCAGCCCTCTGATCATTTTTGCGGCCCTCCTCTGGACCTGCTCCAACAGGTCCAGGAGGATTTTCTTCAGGTCAAACTGTCTGCTGCTGTTGGCTTTGGTTTGTTTCTTCTGTTTTCCTCAATAACATGGGACTCATTGCATCTATTTCCGATGTTATGTGGATATTTCAAATAGCAAATCCCTGTTTTTTCAGAGAGTGGAAACACTTCCAGCATCCTTGGTCTCTGCCAGTATACTGCTGGAACACACCAGAGCTTTTGTGGCCTCCTGAACTGCAGTATTCTGGCTGTCGCAGGATGCTGGGGAATGGTGGGTGATCTGTGGTGGGTGCGGTACAGTGAGCATGCATTATGTGGATTTTCACGACCGAACTCCACCGGAGGGGGACTTTACCAATCCAAGCACATTGGGACTCCTACAGTGAATGTCTATATTATTGTAATGTATTGGTGTCCAGTGTTAGCACGCATTCAAATGGGCTATTCAGGGGGTTTTGATGAAAATGTGATTTGTGACCGAAGGCAAAGGGGAAGAAATAATAGCTTTAACATGCATTTCTGAAGATGCAAAAAAGAATGGTGCAGATCCAGCATCATAAAGCCCCTACAGCTCCTGGGCGGTCAAGTTATTATCTATACTGGAAACACCATGTGATAGTGTTAGCAATCTGCAAACTCAGTGAATGCTATGATGCACAAGAAAGCAGAGGCAGAGATGGCAGCACTTTGGCTGCAGCTGGTTTTTAGGGAATCCATATCTTGGCTCAGCAGATGCTCTGTATCTGTATGGTAGCATTACCTGATTACCATTTTAATGGGACTCATTTCATCTCACTTCAAAAGAGGCACTGGTGGAGCACCTGTTAACCCACATATGTGGCACCCTGCAAGTACTTTTTCCACTGGCTATAACACCAGGACACAGCCCTCCAGGAAGCAGTGGCTATAGCCAGAGAGGTGAACTGCACCCCTGTGGGTGTTAAGTACCTGCCCAGTACAAGCAAGGAGGACTTTACCTCCTTCACTGTTGGTTTTTTTTTTGCTCACTTGGAGGTTGATGCTCATTTCTGTTTTCTCTGTTTCTTAAGTGTCAGTCTCCACCTAGATATCTTTTGCACAGGGATCTATTATTTCAGTATGTTTGCTGTATCCATTGTTTTAATGGTTCCTATTTGATCTGATCATAATTTAGACCCACAAGTCAGTATTAGAAGCAGCAGCAGGGTCCAAAAGCTTATTTAAGTTTTGTGGAAAGGATGGCCCTGTTTCCTTAGCATTATCAACATCCCCACAGTCAGATCATTGATAAAATTTTGCTTCTCTTCCTCCAGAGAGAATTGTTTTCCAAGCAAAGTGCAGTTGTATCTCCTCCTAAGGTTTTTATCACAGACAGACACTCATTGACTAGCAGAAACTTGGGGTGCTAGGAGTTAAGAACACAGACCTGAGGTATTCCTAAAAGTCCTACTGCAGTATGACTAGGGACATTGTCTGGAAGAGGAACTTATTCTGATGGCAAATCCTTCTTCAGGGAACATGGAGTTTTGTAAACCAAACAAACAATATAGTAATGGGTTTTTTCTGGTTTATATAGACCAATGCTGGAACTTTCTCATGAACATCTATGATTTAGCAGCCAATACCAACAGCTGATGACACAGTGGAAGTGGCAAGAAGAGCTGCTTTGTCTCTTGATGTTGTATAAGTTCTGCCATTTTTTCTAAGCTACTCACAAATATTTCATCAAGCAGTACAAACCACAATTAGACTGCTTCATAACAGTCTCAGCTTAATGGTATGTATCAGTTTAAATGGTTTTTCCCTAAAGGGCTCTGCAGTGCTGAGATTATTAGACCTATTCTTGAGAATTTCAGCTTTTGTACACTATGCCTCTTGGATCTATGAGGCCAGGAATGGTTAACTGAGGTACTGTTTCTACTGGAACCTCAGAGCCAAGTTAGAGCTGCATGAATATTAGGACAGCTCAAGCTTCAAACAAGAAAAAAATAATAGGCAAATTAGTTAGCCAAATCCTCAAATCTAGATACCTAAATTTCAGATCTATCTTGTATGAAAGAGGTGGATGCAGAGATATAAAGAACAGTATAAATTGCTTTGCATGTTACCTTCTATTCAATGGCGGGAACATCACGTTCCTTTCAGTAACAAAATGATGAGCCTGGCCTTATTTGCTCCTGAATGTCATGCACAACCAACTTTGCAAGTTTGAAGGTAGAAACTGTTTGAGAAAGGAAAATCTTTGACCCCATCTTGCTATGATTTCATGTCTTCTACTCACAATCAGCTTCTCAACATCATTGTGAGAAATTGCTGTCTTGGGCCTTTTAAAGACAAAAGGACCAATAAAGACAGAGCAAAAGAGAACAGAAAAAGAGAAAGAAAATTGTATGTGGGAGATGGCAATCATTTTGAGTGAAGCATTCCCTTGTGTGCACCTAAGAGATTTGTACCATTTTCCATATTCCCTTTTTTGGAAGATTTAACTCTACCTGAAAACTTACAGTTGTGATCTCTCAGCCTCAATTCACCATCTTAGACTGTCACTTCAAGCTTCCAAAAAACAAGAGGGATTTGGCTTGGGGTAGAAAGAGAGATTTGGGAGCATAGCTCCAGATTCACTGCTAAAGGCTTTATCCTTTGTTCCTGGGCGTGCCAAACAGCCAGGTTTCAGGATAGTTGTCAGAAATCTGAGTTAGACTGTAATCAGACATTTAGTAGTCCCAGACAGCTGACAGACAGCCTTAAATCCAGATGGCTTCTGTCAAATCCACTCATTCTAGTGGTGAGGGCGAAATGCAGGAGAGAATTCACACCCCTTTTGGGGCACAAGACTCCATCCTCCCTGTTCATTTTCCTTTCCATGCCCCCTGCTTCCTCTGTGGGTCCTCCTCCTGCTGCCTCTGTTGTTGCTTCCAACAAGGCTGAAGCCCGTTCTGCCGCTGCTGCTGTGGCAGAGAAATGGGACGAAAAACAGCAGCAGTGGTCACCACTGCAATGCCTTCCCGTCTCAATCTGTATAAATGTTGCCTGTGTAGAAATCAAACACTTTTTCTTTCCAAAACAAATTAAACTCTAAAACATTCTTCCCCACCTCAAAAAACCCCAAGGTGTGGCTTCCTACAGGGCTGAAACCTTGGAATAGTACTACTTGGCATGAACCAAAATTGTGGCAGGGATTGTGTTGATGATTAATTGGTGTGGATGATCCCTGTGGTCTGGCAGTACTCAGTTTATTTCTAGAGATGGAAATAGTACAGCCCCCCTGTCCCAGCTCTGCAGCAAGACCCTGACTTGCAATAGAGGAGCCACTGGCCTGCATATCTCAAGGGGCTGAATCAGGTTGTCAGTGCCCCTTTCTGTGAGGGAAGCCCCTAAATTCAGGATATTTCAGGAATGAATGCTCACTCCCCCCTACCCAAATAGCTGCAGAAATTGGGGATCTATATTCCAGCTCCTTGTCCTTAACCGTATCTGATCTGCAAACTTAAGGATAGGTGAAATTCTCCCCAGGACTCAGCTAGCGCTGACCTGCAGTTGCATTATGTGCAGAATCTCTGTGCTTCAGGCATACTAGAAAAAATGCGGCTGAACAGTTCCACCAGTTTGCAGAACGAGATTCCAGTATCTTGTCTGCTTTGTTTTTGAAAATGCAAGTGCTCTCAACAACGTCCCACATAATCTTGTGGGGTTTTCTTCCATAAGGCAAGGCAAAATGCCAGCTAGAAGCTGAGGAGGAAACTGGCAGTGAAAATATGTCATTGTGTTTCAAAGGGCTCTTCTTACTTTCCAGATAAATTATAAACAAAAAGAAATCTGTTTGCTTCAGTTGAAAGATAACACAAAAGACATCATGCACTTGTATAACCTGCCTTCAAACTCATGCCAGCTTCCCACTTGATGAGGATTTCAGAGAGCTCCCATGACGCAGCAGGGTTTCAGCCATGTGTACCCAGCCCATGCACCCCAAGTTGTTCTGTGGGGTGACTCAAGACAGGCAAATAGGACTTCTGGGTTCACAACCAAGGCAGGTAACTTTCAACCCTTCAAGACTCCAGTTACTTATTTAGTGTCTTTAATATTGATTGAGGAACCTAGCTTTGGGCATCCAAGCGTGTAAGTTGTTTGGCTAAATTCACAGGTATTTCCAGTAATCTATTTGCCTGTTATGTTTCATCTTGAAAAAGATTTTCTCACAATGAAATTCCCTAGGCAAACTTGTTTTCTGGCACATCTCCACCATGTCCATACGAATATAGCAGAAAAATGAAAATTTGATCTTACACCAGTGCACCTATGCAATCTACAATATCCTGAGCTTAAAAATAAGCTGTCCTGGCTTCCCGCTGTCTTGTACCAGAGAGCATGTTCTTTAGGTTGGAAACTCAGTGTTGTACAGGTTTCAGGAGTATCTGTTGTACTTGTGATTAATACATGTAAAAATATGGTGGAAGTAGGGCAACTACAATAATTTGAATATTGTGTATTTATGTAGTAATTGGGCCATATCATGGGGGGCATTCAAAGGGTCAGTTGCAGATATACACATATCATCAGGTCATCTAGACTCTCTGAGACTATAAAGCATGATTCATTTTATTGTAACACAGATGTTTCAAGTACAAGAATGTGCCTAGATCTGCAGTGAACATAAAAGTTCACAAAAGAGCCTCAAGTGACTGCTCAGAGGCAGACATGTGCATTGCAAACATCGCAGGTTATGCGAGATGAGTTCAGCCATGTGAGACCATCCTGGGTTAAATATTCAGATATTTTACCCAGCTTACTATTATTTGGCTAAATTGACAGTGCTCATTTAGGAAAAAAAAAAAAACAATTGGAAAGTTCAACCCTGACTCAAGGTAAGACACATTTCCAGTGGACAAGTCTGCTTTGCTTCTAGATAGGGTGGCTCTGGCTCTTGCCGAGTCCAGCAAATAGATTTTGGAAAGCAGGACTGAAAAGCCCAGGAATGGGGAAGACATAGGAATCTTAGACATGTCCCAGAAAGTGCTGATGGATTACTGTCAGGGACTAGCGGTTGTACCCGACAGCGAGTGTTTGAAGACGTCAGATCTACTCTGACAGACGTGCATGTGCTGTTTTACAATGGGTTCCTCTACGTGCCTCTACAGGTATTACTACCAATAAACCATCATGCTTCAGAAGGATATCTGCTTGCTGTTAGCATGGATTTCTGAAGGAGATTTGCTGACAGTTGGGCCCACCAGATAATCACAGGGTCTTGGAGTTGGGGCCTGCCCAGAGAGAGCCACATCTCTTCCTGGAAAAATAAAAGAATAAGGCCCAAGGCTTGGGGCACTGAAGTCAGAGAGAGGAGTATACATAGAAAGGATAATGTTAACATAGCTGTAACTCACACAGAAGTGGGGAAGGTACCTTCTGGGCCACTGAACCTTTCCAGCTGAAGTGCCAGACCTAGTGTCGTGGCCATGCTGGTATCGATACCCAACTTACTACTCTGAGGCTCACTCAGATGTATGTCCAAGTGCTGTATACAATGCTGGCTGAAATGCAGTCCATCAGTAGTTTTTGTAGGCAGAAGCTCTCCTGAACAGCAGCAGCTGCAGATCTAGCCTGTCTCACTCTTCTGAGAAATCATCAGTTTACAAATATAAAGAAGCATTCATAACCTTTTAAAACCTTCCTCTAATATATTTTATTTTTGCTGGTGACTCCTCTTCTGCAACAGGCAGAGCACACCTGAGCTTTTTTTTTTGTTGCTTTCCATGAATGTTAAATTTCACTCATTCCCTTGGATGATTTTGGAATTCATGCATCCCAGGAAGTTCCACAACTCTACAAGATGCTACTAATAATGGAAAAAAGATCTCACGGACTGTTTTTCACAAGTTCACCTTATATAGTAGACATATTAGGTGAATTTACTAACCACATCTGGAGAGGTATTCATGCTCTTAAACAGTTGCATATTGGTGTCTAAAGCTCTTTGGTGGGTCTAGGCCTCTCCACATGCTTTTAGCTGTACTTTCTCATTAAGATATTTGAGCTTGAAAACACTTAAGCCAAACTTCTGGAACTCAGGTGCCTAAATCAGGGATTCTCTTCCCAATTAATACAAATGCCAGAAGTCCCTTCTATCGCAGCAGCAGCAGACCAAGCTTTAAAGCTAACAGTTGTCTCCGTAGTTCTCCGAGTTCACATGTGCTGGAGCAAGCACGCTCCCCTGCCTGCCCAGATGGCTATCGTGTTAAGGGCTTATTACCTGCCTGTGGGCAGCTTTTCTGGATGCACACAGCAGTGTTTAACCTGTTGAGTCTGTTCAAAGCTGTAGGTCCCTACGTGCTCCTAACAGTGAACTTCAGCCACGCTCACATCCAACCTTGCGTCTTGCTGTCTGCATAACCCACAAGCCCGGTTCTGAGCACAGCCTTGAGCGGCCTGCAACAGGCAGGAATGGGAAGGGAAGGGAGGGACAGAGCTCCCAAGCCTTGTAAGCTGCATCCCAAAACAGTCATGTGGCTCTGGGCTGCCTGCACTGCACCGGGGCAAACCAAGGGTTCATCCAGCTTTTGGTTCACCTCCCATCTCCCCAGCACGCGTTCTCCACCTCCTGCGGCTGCAGCCCCAGGCCGAAGCTCCGAGCGCAGCAGCAAACGACCACCAGCCCGTAACCACTTGGTCTTGTGCAAGAATCTAGTTTGCATCTGCTTTGCCTGGTACGAGCCTTTTTTTCTGAGCTCTGGACAAAAGTCTGCACTAAAACCGGGGCTGCAGTAGCGGGCAGCGGCCGCTTCAGGCCGAGCCACACACGCTGCGGTGAGGGCTGCGATCTCCCACCCAACATTTTCTCCCTGGTACCGATTTATCTCCCTCGGGCACCACTGGGGGGGGCCTCCCCCCGCTACCGGGGTGCCCCAGCCCTCGGCGCTACCGCACCACAGCGCAGAGGAGGGCGGAGGCGGGCTGCTCTGCCCAGAGCCCTCAAGGAGCACCCGCTCACCGCCAAGGAAAGATGGGGACAGGTGTCGTTCCCACCCTCCTCCGGACGTTAACTTCAGGTCCCTCCCAGCAGCTACCTCACGGTCCCAGTCCCCGGCAGCGACCGCCCGCCCCTTCCGCCGGCGGGCCCGCCTCCTCCTCCCGGCAGCCCGCGGTCGGCATGGCGGCGCCCGGCGCGTAGCGCGGCACGTGTGGCCATCGCTGTGGGGTGCGCCGCACCGCGGGGCCCGAGTCGCCCCCCAACTCCGGGCCGCCGCCATGAAGAGCAAACCCTCAGCCCACAAGTCGGGGAACACGCATCGGGTGAGCCCTTGCCGGGCCGCGCCGGGTCTCCGCGGCCGGATTTTTATGTTTTCGTGGTTGGTGTCAGTATTAATGGCCGTGCCCGGCTCCCGGCGCTGGGGCCGGAGGTGTGAGGGCGGGTGGTGTGTCCGGGTCTCCGCGGCGCTGTGAGGGCTCCTGGCCCCGCCGCCCGCGCTGGAGTGCGGCGTCTCCCTTCCGCCGGATGGCTTCTCCTGAGCCCAGTCACCCTTCGTATCGCGCAGCAGGCACACCGCGGCCTTAATGTAGGCAGCTGACATAACTTAATAAAAGATAGCATCCAGTGGAGGTGTTAACCCAGGCGTTGTTTTAGGCAAGGCGGGAGCTGCGCAGCCTGTGGGACTCTGGGTTTCTCTGCATCTCTTCACCGTGATGTGGAGACATGAGGTGCCAGCCTTGGCTGTGCAGAGCGAGGAGGGAGAGGGCTGGTCCTTCTCATGGGCCTTTTAAGCATTTTTTTGGTCTTAAAATTATGATAAGACTGTTTGCAGATTGACAGGTATTAACTAGCAGCCTGTCTTCAGAAGCAGGGTTTCTGTCTGCCGTGCATGTGCTATGGAGAGGGACCATTCTCAAAATAGAGCGATGTGTGTCCTTTTGTTTTACAGTTTCTGACCTTTTCGGAACGCTTAAGCAATATTAATATTGATATTATTCATCGGATTGACAGAACTGGAAGCTACGCTGAGGTAAGAACAGTGATTGCGGTCGTTTTCTGAAATTGTGTCACAAGTAGACACGCTCCATGAAAGATTCACTCAAGAAATTTATTCAAGGGGAATTGGAAAGAAGCTCCTGGAAGAGTTACCTTTCCTGGAGCCTCGTTTTGTGCACCTTTATTTTTTGAGCTGCTTCACCGTATTGCCATAGAGACTCTTTGACAGCAGCACCCGGTGACTCCTGTGTGGCGGTGGGCCTGTGGGAGCTTCTGAGCGTGAAAGATGCTGCTGTGACAGTCAGCTCTCCTAGGTCCAGCACTGGCAAGACTTTTGGGTGCCAAGTAGTTGCAATACTTGGAGCATGTGTACGAAGCATGTACACGTGTCTTTATAGATCATAAAGAAGGATCATCTATATGTGTGCTATAGGTCATCGTTGTGAATATAGTGCTTTGCAGGTTATTACCTCCTGGCTTGCTGGATTGTTCTTCTGAACTTCCTGCTTAATAGCTGTGAGGATGCCAAAAGAAATCCCAAAGCATTTGTGCTGGGTGGGCCATGTCTCAGCATCTTAGATTATCAAAGCCAGTCAACAGAGGTCTGTAAAGCAGTTACGTAAACAAGTCCTGTCACCAGAAAATGTTTTCAGATGTGCTTTGAATATACAAAGCAAAGTCTGATTTTGAGGGAAATTCCATAGCATCTTTTGAAATTAATTCATCAAGATTTCTTGAAATATTCTTAAAATATTTAAGGCACTCGTTGGTTTTCTTCGTTTGAACCTCTCAGCTTTGCGGGCTGCATTCACTAGGGTTGGTAGCTATTTTATCTTTGTTTTGACAGGAGGTTGAAACCTACTTTTTTGAAGGACTACGGAAATGGAGGGAACTGAACCTTACTCAGCATTATGGTAAGTAATTTTTATTCATGTTTCCTGCTTTCCTGAAGCTGTTAAAATACATTTCTTCTGCATCCAGAATGCAGTGGGAGGTTTTCTATTGACTGGATTTGGAAGTTTAACGTGCTACATGTTTACCAAGAACTGGACTAGTTTTCAGGGTTTCTCTTTTGTACTTCAAACAGTGCAATTCTACAGTGATGTGGCCAACAAATGCCAGTCTTTCAACCAGCTGGTCTATTACCAGAGTGCCATTGTGCAGAGCTTGAAGACCAATTTGCAAGTTGAAGGCAGTCTTGCTTATCAACCCCTATTAGAGTAAGTATATGGTCATAAGCCTTGATGGTATTACAAATAAGCATGAGTCCTGTTGTGAGTGTTCTTTTACTGTATTGTAGCTGAGGAAAATATAGCAACGAGATGTCCAAAGTGGTCGTATTTCCCCAATAGAGCTTTATGTTTCTAAGTCTTTGAAAAAAAACAAACTGTGTAAATTAGCCTGAGTGCTTACTGAGTGTCAGACAGAATACTAATATGCTTTGTTTGATGTTAATAATTTATGTCTTCTTGTTTACTCTTACCTGCTTGTTGTTTGTTTTTTTTTTAATCTTAAGATCCTTGCTGTCCACAGTTGCCTAATAGGTGTTATTTAAATAAAAGTTAGAAGTAAAGTTGGTGCTGTCTTTCTTTTCAAAGAGACTGTGCTGGATTATGCAATGTTTGGCTAGGTTTTTATTGGTTTGGTTTTGAAATACACTAACACTGGTGTGTTTTCTGAAACACAGTCTAGTGGTGCAGCTGGCTCGAGATCTTCAGGCTGATTTCTATCCTCATTTTCATGACTTTTTCCTGGCCATCACCAAGTTACTGGATACACAGGACACAGAGCTACTGGAATGGGCTTTTACCTCTCTTTCCTACCTCTACAAATATTTGTGGAGATTGATGGTGAAGGACATACACAACATATACAGGTAAAGGCCGCGTTTAATGTCGTCTAGGTCAGCAGTTACTAGATGCTGTAGAAATGTAAATGCCACATGAATACATGGCTTAATGCTTCAGTATTCTTGTGTTAGCATGCTTTCCCTGCTTTCTGAGAGACTCTGGGCTTTGTTATTGTACGCAGCTGCTTTGAGATCATACTGACCTTCATGGGCCACTGGACTGGAGGAGCGATGTGGGCTGCAGATTTTGGCCTTTGGTCTCCTTTTCTCCTGTGGAGACAGGAGAGGAAGCATCCACCTCAGCTGGGTAAACAAAGCTCAGAAAGACACTGGGTTGACAGAGTTGTCTTGTGTCCAAGTCTAAATTCAACAAAGGTCTCGAGTATCTGTCAAGTATCTCAGCCATAGTTTTAACATTTCTGGCTTTCCCAGTTGGAGACACCTAGACACTGAATAGGTTCCTTTGAGTCCTTAATTGTTCCTTTCCCAGCATTTTCCCCCTCTTCCTTTCTGTTTAATGAGAGAGCAGATGAGGCATGCACAGTTCTGTATGCTTTGAAACTCTGCCACAGGATGCTGTGGATGTGGAAGGATGGCATAAGTTCAGAGGCAAACTGGCAAAGTTGGAAGGACTTCCCAAATGCACAGGAGCCGCCTCTGGCTTGGGGAGTCCCTGAGCTGCGGGGGATTGAGGGCTGATTTTGTATGTGCTTGCCCTGCTTTTAAACCTTTCCCAGGAATCTGATTCTGGGTGCTGCTGTAGAGTGGATGCTGTGGCCTGACCCAGTGTGACTGCTTGTTCATATAATCACAGAATTATCAAGGTTGGAAAAGACGTAGAAGATCATCTAGTCCAACCATTACCAATACTTCCCAGCTAAATCATATTCCTCAACACAACGTCCAAACGTTTCTTGAACACTCCCATGGTCGGTGACTCCACCACCTCCCTGGGCAGTGCATTCCAATGCCTGATTACCCTTTCCGAGAAGTAATACTTCCTAATGTTCAGCCT
>WKFP01014380.1:708570-728701 GCA_011057875.1 Pterocles orientalis
GGCTCAGCAACTACATCAGCCATCTCTTTCAGAACCCTAGGATGGATATCATCCGGTCCCATGGACTTATACATGTTCAATTTCATGAGGAGGACTCGGACTTGTTCCACCGTTACAGTGGGACAGAAACCACTCCCCACACCCTCACCTAGAGGCTCAGGGTCCTGGCAGATATGAGAAGCCTGACCACCAGTGAAGACGGAGGCAAAGCACTCGTTAAGTACCTCAGCTTTTTCTATGTCTAAAGAAGCCAGCTCCCCGTTACCTTTCATCAGAGGGGGAACACTCTCCTTGGCCTGTCTCCTCCTGCCTAAGTACCTGCAGAACCCCTTCTTGTTACCTTTCACATCCCTTGCCAAGTTCAGCTCCATCTGCGCCTTGGCTTTCCTAATCCTATCTCTGCACACATGGACAACAGCCCTGTATTCCTCCCAGGCTACACAACCCCTCTTCCACTTCCTGTACATTTCCCTCTTTTCCCTCAGTTTAAGCTGCAGGTCCTTGCATAGCCATGACGGTCGCCTGCCTCCCCTGCTTGACTTCTTTTGCTGGGGTATGGAGAGCCGCTGCGCTCTCAAAAGGGTGTCCTTAAAGAGCTGCCAGCACTGTTCTGCATCCATGCCCTTAAGGACAGTTTCCCAGGGGATTCCACTCAGCAGCTCCTTGAGCAGCCGGAAGTTTGCTCTCCTGAAGCACAGGGTCCTGGCTTTGCTTTTAGCCAGGCCCACCTTCCTCCAGATCACAAACTCCACCAAAGCATGGTCACTACAGCCCAGGCTGCCTCCAATCTTAACCTCTCTAATGCTCTCTAATGCATTGGTATAAAGGCACTTCAGCTGGGTTTTCTGTCTCACCGCCTTCATAGAGGATACAGGATCCCCTAGAACAGCAGTATCCCCCTTCCGTACTCCATCCCTTTGCACTCCACCCTCTTTGCCCATCAAGTTTGGTACGAGGCCTCGAACAACCCTCTCAACCCCAGAGGTCCTCAGTTTGTCCCCTTCCCCCTTCATACCTAGTTTAAAGACCTATCAATAAGTCCTGCCAGTTCCTCAGCTAGGATCCTCTTTCCCCTTGGAGACAGGCTACATCCATCTGCACCCATCACACCTCTTTCTTCCTTTGCCCAAAAGATAAAGGAAAACAAGTGCAACCTCAGTCCTACACTCCTGCCTCCTGTTGCCCCATCCTACATTCTTTGATTTTCCTTACCATCCTCCCAAGCTAGGGTTCCTGGACACTTTCTCAATCTGCCTGTATGGAAATGCTTACCCTGTTGATCGTACAGGTGTGTCCATAGTGAGGTGGCAGCCGCTATCTTTGTCCAGCACAGACATACCAAGTGATATGCAGATTACAGTTTGGGAACCTGTGCCCTTACACTATAGATGCAGAAAGCTTCATCCTGCCATTACTTGCTGTTTCTTCTCCTCTCTTTGAGGAGCTCCCTATGGAGGTTAATGGTGAGCAGGATTCAGCACACACTTGGGGATTTAAGCAGCTTGTAATAAAGGGACGTTTTCAAAGGAATAAACAGGAAATGAATGCTTGCTTCTTCTTTCCCATGACAGCTGGCAACATGTAAGAAAATTATCGTTTAAAAACTTCCTTCAGTTTGCCTGCTCTTCTGCTTGGGAAGAGATGAAGGAGAAGGCTTTTTTTTTTTTTTTTAGCAACTTACTTGCTAACTTAGGAGTGTCAGGGGAAAGGAAGTACCCTTCCCCTTTCTTGCCTGGAAGGGCTTTGGCTCTCCTGTGCTTCTGGGAAACCCTCCATCCCTAAAGGAGGCTGAGAGATTTAGGAAGGAGACACGATTGTTGTAACAGAATTCATGAAACCCACCTTTCATTCACTAACAAATATTCAGCCTTTAAGTACATGGGACAGCTTTGACAATTTCATACAGTAGTGCATTACTGAAGTGCTAAAGTTCATAGGCACCTGTGTGGTAGCATCGGTATATATTTTTGCTTCCAGTCTGCTGCATTCATATAAATCTGGGCAGCATTTCTTAATTTCTGAGTGACATTTGTAGCACAGAGCTGTCTGAGACTCCTGCAGCAGTGCTTAACTCCAGACCTCTGCTCTCTGTGTACGTGAGTGCGACGGAAAAAGATGGAAACTGGGATCTGCTCACAGCTTTCAGTGCTGGCTCACTGGAGTAGGCACTTACTTTGATAGCTATAAGAGCACTTCCTTTATGGCTTATGTTCATGGTTAGAAAATAAACAGTTTTGGGATCCGTATGTTACTCTGTTTCTGTGACTCAAGCCATTTCAGGATGGTCAAGCACCATACAAACACAAGTCATTGAGAGCTGAGTAAATGTACAGACTGTTCTTGTTCTCTCTCTGCTCCAGGAAGCCTGTTTGTGGCCTGCCAAGCTGTAAGTACTCTTCTTAGTTTGGCAGAGTCTTCTGAAATACTCCATTTGTTACCTGTGGAGCGTGTCAAGAGCTTGGTGACGTAAGTAAACTTCTCTGTGATCCTTCATGATTCTTCTTGGTTCTGCACAGAGTTGACTTTCCCTTTATGTAGCGGATTGTTAAATGCCTCTTTGTGTGTTGCCATTCTGTTATGCGGGTGTGTTGCTTCGATGTTGTGGTTGTGTGAGGGAGCAATGTTACAGGCACTGATTGTTTGGAGAACCAGGTAGGTGTAGTGGCTGTTCTGTGACATTTTCTCAGTAAACTGAAGCTTGCTTAGACAGCTGCAGGTAGTGTGTCAAACACGTTGGGTTAAGTTTTGCCTAGGAGCATTGAGCTTAGTAACTGTGTTACATTGTAATGATAGCAGAGAGAGGAACAGCACATTCTGAGTTGTGTCAAAAGCCTGAACTTCTGCAGTCTGTTGGTTGTGGTTCCACCGCGTCCTTACATACCCACGTGTGTGCTTGCTCCACAATGGGAGGATGTTTTGTATGCTTCATTTTATTTGTTGTAACTCTCTTCTACTTATAATTAGCACACATAACTGAGTGGCTGGAGGGATTGAGGGAGACTTTTGATCTCTCTCCATCAAATCCTGCTGAACTTGTCATCTCCCATCACTGTTGAGCTGGAACATCTCCAAGTCTTTGGTGTCTTGAGCTTCAAAACATCCTGTTCAGTTAGGAAATCATGGTGCCACGTCTGAGGCATGATGGAGATGAAACAGCTTGCCCAGAGCAGGGAGGAAGTCTTGGCAGTGAGCTTCAGTCTAGTACTTTTCTGCCAGCTTTGGGCTCGGGGTGTGAAACTTGCTTGGTGCAAGGGATGTTAGGCAGCGAAAGGAGGTTTCCCTGTGGGCAGGCAGGATCCCTAGTGTCTTGTCTGAGCCCAGCTTATTTCTTTTAAGTTGGTCACTGACTGGACATCTGGGCGATAGCAGCAGCCCTTGTCTGACCTATGCAGATTTGTTTTCTGCAGCTGTGTGCGTCCAGCCTGGTAGCCCCAGTGTGACAGGCCTGATTAGTACATAGGAGGAATGTTGGGCTCTCATAGGTAATTGGGCTTTGAGGCTGCAAGCCAATGTGATAATGAAGTCTACCTTCACTGGTGCCAGGAGAGTATGAAATCATGTGGAATTTACTCTTAAAATTGTTATTGTCACTACTGCCTTATTTTCAAGTGTCTGTATTGCTGCAGTGCTCTCAGTACGCTAATGAAACACTCCGTTGTTTTAGCACTTTTCCTTCAGACCCTTCTGCATTGCTGTTGGCTGATCTCTATTACACGAGGCTGGCACTATGTGGCTGCCAGGAACCCCTTTCTCAAGGGAACCTAATGGACCTGTTTGAGAAATTGCATCCTAATATTTCCACTGGTGTTTCCAAGGTAATCTGCTTTTTTGAGGTCATGCAAGATAATTTGTATTTTAACAATGTAATTTAAGTAAATTGAGTTAAATGACAAAAGCTGAAAGTGGAAACATGCAACTGTGTAAAGCTGTTACTTACTACTGTCTGTTTAGGATTGTGTCCATTTCTAAGTAGCTGCTCTGGGGCATGAGTTAACAGAGGTTAACTTTTAGCCCTGTAAGGCTTCCCTGTTCCCTAGAGGTGAATCAGAGCAGGAGCCTAATGTATTCTTTCTGAATTGCCTGCTAGACTACAGGAGCTCATCGGTTTCTCAACTGTAGGAGGAACCTAGTGAAATCAGCCTCCTGGGCAAAATGTTAACCTATATGTAGTTGTGTATGTCTGTGTATGTAGCTGGCATTCTGCTGCATGTTTCTGACATGTATTTCCACTTGGGATAGGTCCGGCTGTTGACTGTTCGAATTCTAAACCATTTTGAGAATCCACCTTCTACACAGATTAAGGTAGGGCTAAAACTTCTCATTTAACATTTCAAAGCTGTGTGTGATTTTGTGTGGTCTGGTTTTCCACTTGCAGAAACAAAGCGTGTGTCTGGCAGAGGCTGTCCTCTGCTTTTGTGCTTTCACATGCCAGTTTTCTGTCTTTGTCCTCCTGATGGTTTCAAATGTATAAGTTTTGATCCCCAAGTGGTGGAAACCAGAGCAAGTCCTTTGACTTTGTTCAGTGATCCAAAATGGCTGGGACTCTGTGTAGTCTTATTGAAATACCTTTCAATGAGAAAAGGATACTCTTAACGAAATGCGTGCCCCTTTTTTGTTCAGGGTGATGGCACAGGGGAGTTCCAGCCAGTATTTGCCATATTGCTCCAAGCAGAACTTGTGCCAGCAACAGTGAATGATTACAGAGAGAAACTTCTCCATTTGAGGAAACTAAGATGTGATATAGTGAAGTCTGCAATACCAAGTGGATCTTTGCAGGAGGTAAGTAGTTATTGTCAAAAAGCAGTTGTCACATTCCTTTATTCCACGAGAACGTTCTTACTCCAGTAAATGGATTACAGAATTTTTAATAAGAGTTCATAAAAAAATTAATTCTCTCCCACATTAGGTTTTAGAAAACTTACTTGTTAGTAGAGATCACAGCTCCCATTGTCCTTGAGACTATTGTGTTCTCTTGAATATTTAGTAGAATAACAGTAGTTTCCAGATGAATGGCACACAACAAGATTAATCAGGTTTTGGTATCATGGAAAAGAAGGCAAATGATTCCAAGGAGAAGTGAGTCATGAGCAGATTTAAAATAATGACCTTGCCATACCCTCAGTATGGTTGAGTGTTTGTAGGACTCCCGTTGGCCATTGGAGAGCCTAGCTTCTGGGTCTTGCTGCAGGATGAAAATCTTGTGTGCCTGTGACTGCTGGATCTCCGCTGCTGCTGAGCTAAAGGGGACCTCACTTTCTAGATGTTAGAAGGGTCACAGTTTTACTAGTTAAATGATCATGGATTTGGTGGGAGGGGTTTTTATTATTTTTGTGGCTGTTGCTGTACCTGCATAATTTTTTTACTTTGACTTATAAGCTGCTGTGAGGAAGGATTGTAGGTCAGTCCTACTGCGTGTAGGTCAGCAAGGAGCTAATCCAGAGGGCGTGCTTCTAGGCCTAGTGCAATGAAGACTCCTCAGGGCAAACTTTCCTCTTTTTGAGGTCCCTAATGCTGCTGTGGCAGCCCTGAAGTTCAAGAGGGAGGCAAGCAATCCAGATCATCTGGTCTGCTGAACATTCATGGTGTGTAGGTATGGTGACTAGATCTCAGTGCAGCTGACAGTAAATGGTCTCTACTTTTCCTCATGCAGCTATGAGACAAGGAATTATGATGTGTGTGAATTGCTTCATTACTTACAGTACATCTGAGAACTTTTTTGATCAAGGTGTCGTCTTTGAGAGGAAGAAAGATTAGAGGCGGTTGGTTTAACTATTGTTTACATTTCAACAAGATGGTATCGTATGTCATTCTAGGTGCCTCTTCGCTATTTACTGGGAATGCTTTATATTAACTTCAGCCCTCTCTGGGATCCTGTAATTGAACTCATAACGTGAGTATATGTGGTTGGATGCTGCAATCTGTGATTGTCTCATAGAACAATTCCTTACATTGTTCTGTGAACAAAAGCTGAGGTAAAAATGTCTGATTTGGAGAGACCTGTGCATGAGAAGCTTCATGTGAAATCTGAAATGGATTTGATCTCTCAAATAAATCACAACCTGTGAGACTCTTACTTTTTAAATTAGTTTCTGATTTTTTGTGCTATTAAAGGGAACTTGCAACAAAAATAGTCAGATAGCATCAGAATTTTGAGTCAAAGGTAGCAGGATTTGATTAATGTTTCACAAATAGTTAAAGGAGCAAGAAGTCCCTCTCAGTTTCCCTGTCACTGACTTTTCTGTCCTTACTGGAAAACCTCTAAATCCTACTGAGGAATAGGGAAGACTTACCATGGTGACAATGGAGCTGAATACTGAAGTCAGTGTCTGCTTTCAGCATGACGTTATCTCCTTGGTATTCTTCCTCTCTTGTGTGATTTAAAAGGATGAGATTTTCCCCTTCAAACTAGTGAATTAATAAAAAGAATATTAAACCATATCTTCAAAAGATAAGTCCATGCTAATTCTTCCTTTAGTTCTAGATGATGTTTCTGTACAGAAGTCAGTGGAAAGTTTGAGAACATTTTTACTCAATTCAAGTTTATTTGAAGTTATGAGATACAACCAGATTATTTTAATAACAATTGACATTTGGGATCCATGAGTGAAGGCACGGAAGTGCTACAGCTACATTTGTGCAGATGTCCTGTCTTCAGACACCCGCTTTAAAGCAGTGGTCAAAGCTTCTGATTATGTTAGTTGTTAACTAGCTAGTGACACATGGCTTTTTTTTTCCCTTTTAATTTCATGCTGTCTTATGTTTCGTTAGTTCTCATGCAAAGGAAATGGAGAACAAACAGTTCTGGAAGGTCTTATATGAACATTTGGAGAGGGCTGCTACCTATGCTGGTAAGTCACAGCTCCTAAACGTTGTTATGACAGTAATCCAGCCAATTGTGAATGACATGACCATGTTTTTACATGCCGCAAATTTACGTGTGATGGAGCAATACAGAACCAGGGCTCTTGACGACCAGAGTAATGTCCAGGGCAGGAACGGAGAGGCTTGGGAGAAAACTGTGTCTCCTTCTGTCCTAGATGCCAAGAAGTAGCTAGAAAAGGCCCCTGCATTACAGGAGGGAGTTGGAGGTTGTGGGATGACATGCAACAAGTTTCATCCCTGCTTAAGGCTCGGTCTGCCCAGACTGATCGGGAACAATGATGAAACCTGTATAATGGGACTGGCCATCTTTCTGCTCCATAGATTCAGTGGAATTCCTGCAAACAGTCTCTTTCTTGAGTGGGCTTTTGAGGTTTACCTATGGGTCTATGGAATATGTGATTTTACAATAGAGCTGTGAGCATGCAGCCATTTGTGGACTTCTCTGTTATTCGAAAGAACTGAGATTGATTGACATGTGTCAGGGCTGTAAGGCATCCTAGAATACATTCTAAGTAACGTAGGTCTCAGTTCAGAGTTAAATACAGTTGTCTGAACAGGTACGTGTCACCAAAAGCATTACTTTCATAATGGGGTCTGATACCTTGCTACTAGCAATTATGGAGTAACCTGAAGAGATTTTCTTCATCTGTTCTATAGAAATGGAGCTGCAAAATGAACTAGATGAAGAGGAGGAAAGCATTGCTGAAACAGAAAGCGAGAAGATGCCTGAAGGAGGGGTGAGGACTGTCTTCCTGGAGGAGCTGAAGGCCAGAACAGATTGCAGTGAGCGGCTGGACCATACAAACTTCCGTTTTCTACTATGGAAAGCACTGGATAAGTTTCCAGACAGAGTAGAGCCTAGGTCAAGGGAACTGTCCCCACTTCTTTTGAGATTTATTAGGTAAATAAGATTTATTTTTCACTTGAGAGGACACATTGCTTTTAATGTGCTGCTGAGCTTTAAGTCTACAGCTATTCCATTATAGACTTTATTTCCTGAAGGCATGGCTGATGAGATGTCTATTTCCAGTTAAGATAACCTTCTGATTGAAATGTGGATTCTGTTAGAAACATCACCCAAGAAGCAGGCTGAAATGAAACTGGTAGTACGTTTCTGCTGCTCAGTCTCTCATTTATTGACTTGCTGCTGTCACAGCCTCACTGCTCCGTTAGGGTGTGATTTCAGTGGAAATAAAGTTCCTTTTTTTTTTAAAATGAAAATACATTTTAATTTAGAATCACAGGAGACCAAAATATTTTCCTCAAAGATGGGGAGAATTCTCACTTTTTTAGCTGCTGATTCAATTCCCTGCCTCTGGAGGGAGAACAGTAGTGTGCTTGCATGTGTGCACATATCACACAGTATGATGCACATGGGGTAGGTGTGATCTCATGGCAGGGGGCAGGGAAAAGTTTCTGATATTCCTTTTCTAAAATTAAACCATACTGTAGTAGGTTAGTATCCTCACTCTCACAACTGCCGTACTCACTGTTCATCTGCTCCCTTGAGCAAACACAGCTCCCCATGCCCTCCACATAACATTTTTGCAGGCCTCTAGTGATTCAGTGATTCCCATCTCTTTTCTCCTCTCCACCAGGTACCTCCTGTCTTCTTTAGTGTATTTTGTCACTGCCTTGTACCTCTGCAACTTGTAGGCAAAGATGCATATACTTGCTAAAGTATGCTTCTTTGAGAATTTGTAGCCGTATAGTGTCCCAAGACACAGTGCCATTAATAATGAGAATGGTGGATGGTGTAGTTTTTAGTTTTTCTTGCCCTGAAACCCTGAAAAATGCTATGCTTCTTAATTCCTTTGGTTTTTTGTTTTGTTTTTTTTTTTAAACACAGAAATGAGTACTACCCAGCAGATTCATTAGTGGCTCCATCTCAGGATCTTAGAAAGAAAACTAGCGGTGCAGTAGCAGCAAAAGAAATACCTGGTGAAGAGGTGAAGGATGTTGCTATGGAGGAGGAGGAAGAGGAAGAAGAAAAGGAAGAAGGGGAACCACTCACTGTAGGACTACCAAAAAAGAAAACAAGGAGAGCTGCTGCTAAGTATGTATTTTTGGTTTTCTCTTGCTAGTGCTTTCATGGAAAGGCAGATTCATCAGCTCATGTTGAGATAAAAGCTATGGGTTTTTTGTAGATTTCTTTTTCTTGTTTTGCTTGCACTTCATAATTTTTCAGTGGATTATAAGCACTGTAGAGTCAGAAACTCTGCCTGCACAGTGCTAAGCATCCAAAGACCCTGCCCAGGCTTTATCATTGTCTCATTACCTGCTAACAGTCCACGGTTTGTGTTATTTTAACCAAAGTTTATGTGGTATTCTGAGGCCATTCTGAAGTTTCTGGAGGCCGTTGTACCTGCATTACCCTGGCTTCTCTGTGTGTATCTGGTCTTTTAAAACCATGGGCGTTGCCAAACACTTTGAAAAATAAGACTCTTCATTTAGGTATTTTAGTATTGGGATTCTGCCATTGCCTACCTGTTACAAATCTTGGTCCCGGCCCTCTTCTTAGGGAGAAAGATTTTTATTTAGTGATGTTTTAGGCAGAAGCTACATGTTGTTTTAATGTCATTGTTTGCAGTGCTAAACACACGGAGAAAGTGACTGTGTACATTCTCCACAATTTCTCTAATCGGAGTCTTTTTATCTGATGACCTCTGTCAAATGTCCGTTACAAATACATCGCAGATGTTGCCACTTTTTCGGCGAAGGTGGCCCTTGTAATGATAGAGAATTTCAAAATGTCACCTTACATGTTGGAGCATGACAAGTGTTTGATAGCTAACCTGAATTGTCATTTAATCCCAGGTGTCTTGTAGGTGTTTCATTTTGTTCCCAGATTCTGGCTTGTGTCTGCAAATTAGCAGCTATTAAAATACAGTGAGAGTCCAAGATATTTATTTTTTTTCCCAACCTTCATCTCAAAATGGCCGTGTACTTAAGTGGAAACGTTACTTCCTGGTAGCAGTAACAAAGGCATAAAAGATTTACTGGAGAGGTGTTAATGAGTCCTGGAGTGACCTCCCTTCATCTTGGCCCTGGACGATTCATGCAGTCAGGCAATGCCACAGTAGGAGAGCCCTTGCAGAGCTGCACCCTGCAGCCCGTGAGGTCTGGCTGAGGCAGTGGGAGGACCCACTCCTGCCGCAAGCTCCGCGTGGGGTTGCCAGAAGGCATCATACTTTTCCTTTTGCTGAGCCCAGCCATGGAGGAGGGTGGTCCAATTAAGTGTCTGGAGACTTTGGTGTAAACTACCAGGGGGAGCAGATGGATGAGGACAGTGTCTGCTAGCCCCATGGTGCATATGGTAGAGGAGGTCTCAGTCCTTTGTTATCCTGGTCACCTCTCTCCCCTCCCGCAAAGTGGAGGTAGGGTGGATATCAGGTGACACAGCCAGTTCTTGAGGAGCTGACTCCCATCTGTGCTTGCAACCAGGCATAAGTCCAGCACGGTCTGTGGCTAAATGCAGCCCTTCATGTTGATAGGAGTGAAATGGGCACCAGTTAAGGACAAGTGAATGAATAAAGAGGTAAATTCACCTGTTTGGTGTTCCAGGCTGGGCAGGCAGAGAGAAGTAAGCTGCCTTCTGGCTGTTTGTATTCCTTTTCAATCAAAAGTTGAGCCCATCTAGTACTACTGAGGCAATGGCCTTCTCTGTGCAGGGAAGTGACATCTCAAAGGAGATGTTTAGGAGAAAGAACAAAATACCTCTTGCTGTGCCTCTGAAATGGAGGCCTGTAGACTTGGGATCCTCTTGTGTTTTGGTTTTGGTTTTTCTTCCTTGTTAATCAATTTCAATAAAAGTTCGCTATTTGTTTATGATAATACAGGATTGTTACTTCTAGTAATTGTAAAAGGTAATTGTTTTGTTTTGTTTCATTTTACAGGCAACTAATAGCCCACTTACACGTTTTCTCTAAATTCTCAAATCCTCGTGCATTGTATCTGGAGCAGAAGTTGAATGCATTATATACCCAGGTGATGCTATTTGCTGGTTTTTAGAATTACTGCTAATAAGGGAACTCATTCTTAGTTGAGTGCAGTGTTGGAGACTGCAGAAACCGGTCATTTTCTGAACCCAGCCATGATAACTGAAAAAAGAGCTGTTCTCAAGAGGGCTTCCTAGCAGGCTTCACCTGAAATGAGACCCTTTAGGAAAGACCTGCTTGAGATACCTGGCTTGATTTGCCAAGAATGGCTCATGCAAACAGATTTGGCAGCAGACAAGTTGTAGTCTTTGGCAAGGTGGAGGAGTGGCTGTAGAGGGAGTCTGTTCCACTTGCACAGCAGGATCTGGAAGAGGATTTTGAATCCAAAGCTTGGGGAAGACCTGAGGAGATTTGTCTTTGTCGTACAGTGTTGTGCCTACAAAGTGTATGGTCAGTGTGAAAAACAGATCGTTTTGCATCAAAAAAACCCTCAATTTCTCCTTGAAGAATATTAAGTTTTATAAGATTCCTTTTTGAGGGATTTCCTTAAAGGAATTGTCAAAAATATGACTCTGAAGAGGGACTCTAAGTCTTTATCTTACACTCTGTAAAACAATAATTTATTAATTTTACTGTGTTTTGGTTTTTGCCAGTTTCTGGGTTTGTTCAGATCATTGGGTTTACTCTAATAGTTCCCAATTTGTGTTTTCTGAGGCTGTAGTCAGCGGGCTACAGAACTGTATGAAATGCTATGAACCTGTTAGTTCCCTGGGTTTTACCTGGCACCCAGTGTGGTAGTTGGAAGGTCAATTCATTAGTCCTCAAATTTGAGAATCCCTAATGAACATTCACTCTGTTTGAGTCAACCTCAGAATTTTGCTTAGGAAAAGAGTCAGTCCATGTGTTTGCTTGCCTTTATTAGGAAAATATTGAACAGGTATGTACAGGTCAAAACTGTGAAGAACAGCCTGACATAGGAAAAGAGATTATTTCATCAGTTAGTGTTTGCTTCTTCTGTGTCTTAGCATATGTATTGTCATGGCTGGTGGGTGTGTCCATCTGGCACAGGGACATCATGGCAGAGTGACCTTTGATGATTTGAGCTTGTGCTGTTTGGTAGGAGACTGAAGAACTGATAGGGATGCCCCTTGGGGTATGATCTGTATTTCTTAGTGCCTAGGTTATGAGGATTCATCTTCGAGAGAGGACAAATATCAGAGTTTGCTTACCAAGTCTTAGGAGTATTTTGTGTTTGTCACAGGAAAGAAATGCAGGTGTCTTGGGAGGACTTGTGTAGTCTGCTTTTTAATCCAGCCTCCCAGATACACAACTGGTCACTGGTTTTGGAGGTTGAAAACGCAAGCTGACAGTGGTCCAAAAGACAATTAGGAAAAAACAAATATTATAACTATCCCATGTAGATAGGGAGGGAAAGTGTATATGAACTACAAGCAACCATGTCCGCTTTTTCTGAGTGACAGTTGAGTGTTTGTATCTTGGCTTTATACTGGCAACCCATACGTTCTGTTTTGATTTTGATAAGTTAGTCCAAAACCTGCTTGAACCTGGAGCCTTTGGGTTGTTTCACTGTTTTCAGTAAGCACTTCTGCCTTCTAGATAGGGACTCATTTTCTTTCTTTTGTCATTTGCAGTTACTGTCCCATCAAGACCAGAATGTACAGAGAATAGCTCTTGACTGTATGATGACATACAAGCATCCTCATCTACTGCCATACAGGTAAAAGCTTTTATTTCATTTTAGCATCGGTGAATGAGCCTGCTGTCATACCAGAAGCCTGCTTGGGGGTCAGTTGCCTCAAAGAGAGAGCCTTTCCTGTATTTGTTGAAGGCATATGTATAAATTTTAGTTTTAGCCAGCTGTATGTTTCTTATCTAAAGCAAGACATAAGGTCTTGAGGTTGGTCAGTGTCTTTTTTGTTTACAGGATAATGGCAACACTTTCATTTTGTCTCAGAATAGTGTGTGCTTAGTAGTTGCATCATTTTCAAAGGTCTTTTGTACTGATGGTTTATAACCACCTAGAGAAAGTGATAGCATAAAACTGTAGTTTATGGTTGAATAATCTCTTCAGAATGTGTCCAGGAGTTACTTTCCTACATAATTAGCTTGAACTTGCTGGTTTTTAAATATTTATAAAAGGACAGGAACATAGTACTTTACTATTTTATATGCAGCATAGATTAGATACGTAGGTAATTAGATATAGATGCATGTGTGTGTATGTGTCTGGTTTTTTTTATAACCCCTACCTGCCCTCAAATAATGTTTATTTCTCTCAGGGAGAACTTGCAAAGGCTACTGGAGGACAAGAGTTTTAAAGAGGAAATAGTCCATTTCAGTATTTCTGAGGAGACCGCAGTAGTAAAAACAGAGCATCGACCAGATCTCATCCCTGTTCTTATGAGGTGTGTCATGAAGTGCGGGTTTAAAAGTTTAATGTCAAAATACTGTGAGCAGAGATGTAGTGCTGCTGCTTCTCATTTTAAACAGTTGAGATAAACCTATGGTTAATGGATGACTTAATTTGTGATGTTCTGTATGGTTTTCTTTTTAACATATTTATGTAATGTGTTATGCGAATGGTGTTTTCTTTAAAAACAGCATTTTGGTAAATACTGTTTCTGCTAAGGTGTACAGAGAACTGTGAGAACATTTCAATTCACTGAGTATTGGCACTTATTAAGATACAATTATGCGAGTTATTGTGCAGTAGCTAGTTTTATACCTGAGGTCTCCAGCAAGGCTTCCATTGGAGTAGCAGAAGCTCATATTTCACTGGGATGGTTTTGGGCAGTATCTAGTAATTCAGTGGAGACCTTGAACGGAGGAGTTCCACTCAGCTTGCTCTCGTTAGAGAATATTTTTAAGTTTAATTTCTCCTGCAGAGTAAGAGGCTAGGAAACAGATGGCTTGCTGAAAGCTAATGCAATCTCTTTTTGGCTCTTGAAGAATTCTCTATGGCAGAATGAGAAACAAAACAGGGACCAAAACACAGGGCAAGTCTTCAGCGGGCACTCGCATGTCAATCGTTCTGCGATTTCTTGCCGGCTCACTGCCAGAAGAGATACGGATGTTCTTGGATCTACTCTTTGAAGCTGTGAAGCAATTCAGTAATGGTAAGTACAGGCACTAGAACCTGGGGTACTACTGAGTACTTCCTGACCTGTAAACATGTGGGAGGATGAATATGCTTAGTACTCTTATGTGCTTCAGTTTGTCTCTAACAGTGCCTTGGAAGGATGAAAATAAACTTTTGGTAAGGACTGGGATTCCCCTGAGCTTTTCCTGGCAAAGCATGATTGCTCTGTTTTACAGTTCCCAAGTCAAAAAAACTGAGTTATTTGCCACAACTGTGTAAGTTGTAGCAGGCCAGGAATGAGCAATTGCTGGCATCATGCACCTGTGTATGATGGCAATAAACAGAGATTGTAAAGCACTCTGGTACTGTAGCAGTGGGAGTCACCTGAGTGTCACAGAGAGCTGGAGACCCAGAGCTGTCCTTATTTAAAAAGCTGAATGTGAAGATCTGTAATTTAGGGCCAGATAATACTGGTTTTAATTGAAAATTATTTTTGGTAGTGGGTATCTTTGTGGTGAGATAAGTTGCTGTCCCTCTGGCTATTGCAGGACCATGCCATACTGCAGTGCTTCGAAGTATGTCAGAGGTGGATTTAGCTAAAGTCCTGCCTCTTGGGCGTCAGCATAGCCTCTTCAATGGTCTTGAGGTTGTGTTGAAAAACATGGGACATTTGATCCATCAGTACCTGCCTGAAATTCTACAGATTCTGCTCTGCATGACGGCTGTGGTATCCTGCATCCTTCAGCAAAGAGAGAAGGTACAATATATGCAAATGATACACAAACAAACATGTGAATTAAATTCCTTTCCTTCTCCCCTTGACTTGCACACTTACATACATCTTCACTGGTTCAGGGAAAGGTAAGTTTAATGCCAGCATGGAGTGAAGCTTAGCAATTTGGTCTCTGTTTTGACAGACATCTGTGATATTTGTCTGAAAGTGCTACAGGGCTCAGGCAGTGCAGGTGGAGTTAATGTATTTAGAAAGCTGCTTTGGACTGCATTTTTGTTTGTTACTGAAGAGCGATTTGGAGGTGATCTCTGTGTGGAGAGATGGGCATGAGGGAGAGCTAAATGATTTGTTGTAAGGACATAATAAGATCTTATGGCTGGAAGTTGAAATTGACCTTAAAGGTGTATTTTCTTTGGCTGCAAGGATAAAACATTTGAGCAGGAGAAGGAGAGGATTTAAAGTTCGTTGCCTGAGGACTTTAGAGCAAAACTTGTCTTTGAGGTGTTTTATTGCAGTGCTGGATGCCGGGGTAGCCCAGCATTGTGATTGTGGATGATCACAGTGGCTATGTACAGTGTTTGTCCCCTGTCATTGGACACAGGGAGACCATGCCTCCCAGCCATGCTTACAGCACACTAGAAGCATGTTCAGCTCTGTAACAGGAACAGTCATGCCAATCCAGTGTCACAATTTGGGTTTCAGCCAGGTATCTGCAGAGCACTGTTAATATGTTTTCCCTTTCTGTGCGATGGCTGTACGTGCAGAAAGGGTCAGCTGAGGAGAACATTCTGTTAAAGATGGGCTGGCTGCACCTAAAGATGGAGGGTGTTGGCTTACTGCTGCCCTGTACCCAGGAGAGCAGCACAGACATCCCTGAGCTCTAGCCCAGCTAGTTCAGGGGTCTGTTGCCAGCTGTTTGGAAGCTTTGACAGTGAGCCAGGCTTTTCTGTCTTTCTGAAACCAATGCCTTTGCCAGGCTTCAATTCAAATAGGAAAAGGAAAACTTGAGTCTGGCGCAGTGCTGAGCCTGATTGTGTATTAGGTGCGAAACAAGCAAACTGAACAGTCACCATCATCACTGTGGTGTTAAAATAATTGTGAGATGATAGACTGAGCAAGTGGCGTGTTGAAGGGAATTATGTGATGGTAGACTGAGCAAGTGGTGTTAGGTAATGAATATTTTGTCACCGTGCGTGGGTGTTCTTGCCAAGACCCATCTGTGAGCATTCGAGGTTAGAACTTGCCTTGAAAACAATTCATCAAAGCAAGCCCTTGCAGTCAGGCAGCATGGATAAGCAAATTTTAGGACATCAGCATCCCAGTTGGACTTAAGCAATGGATTGCATGTGCCTGTGTGTTCTAAACTGGGAAAGGAGTTTTAAAAGCTGCTTCATTCATTGCTGGGTTAGTCACGTTTACCAGGGTTACTACGGTAATCCTGCTACCGTTGTGTAATGTGCAGAGTGACAGTCTGTCATTTGTCTGAACTTAATTTAGCACTTCATTAGCCCGTGAGATGTCAAAAGCTCAAGGAAAAGTGTGAGAAATCTGTTTATCTTGGCTAATGATTAGAAGGCATTCTTGGAGTTTGAGAGTAATTTATTGCAGGCAGATACTGCCTGGAGAATTAAACATCAACTTTGACCATTTTAAGCCAAGTTACTCATTTGCCATTTCCTACTGATTGTGTTCAGTATTGCATTTCTTTGCCTGCTCAAAGTCTTGGTCTCAGAGGATTGGTCTTAGGGTGATTGAACAGTGGGAGACCCAAAATTATTTCTTTTGGGGATCACCATTAGCAGCCTGGTTTGTGCTTTCTTGGGCCCTTCAAGCAGCTCATTTGCTGCCTGGAAATTGATTGCGCACCATTAGTACACATTCAGCACAGCCTGGGAGGTCTTGGGCAAGAGCAGGTTTGGTTCCTTTTCCACCATCTCCTTTGTTTTTTTACCTGGGATTCTGGGTGCAAAAGGAGTATAGAAGTGTATTGCATGGCAGAGGGTAGTGTCTTCGGAAGTCCATAGGTGCATCAAATAAGAAAGTTGTGATGTCTTTCAGTGAGGTTTTCACACCAAAGCTTCTTTGCAAAATAAGAGATACAAGCGCTTATTCTGTGTGGTGAATTGTGATATGTACTAGAGACCCTGAGGAACTCAAGACATAGCTCCAGCCTCGGACAGGGGCCTTTATTTGCTCTGATGTGGCTCTGTTGTTTCTGAGACTGGAGTTCAGTACATCTGCACTGTGAAGCTACCTCATATGTTTGTGCTGTGAGCTGCGTTGCACAGTATGGAAATAATTTAGGTTACTAAAGATTTTTCTCAGGGAGAAGAGTCAGAATGCAGCAGTGCATAAATAACTTCATGATTAGCTGTGTGGCTGAATTCCTCACTGAAATCTTTTCCCCAAGAAAGGCTATGGAACGTAACCACCAAGTGGGTACAGGAAGCATCCTCCTGTAACCAAATGCCGCACTCCCCAGCACTGTTGGAGGAAGTGATTCACATTCTTGTCTTCTCTATTCCTCCCCCTTCTTCTTTTCTGTTGATTTGTTTTCTTCCCAGTAGATCTCAGTGTGCACAGTACAACTTCACTTTCAAGAGCTGATTTGGGTCCTTTCCTGTGTAAAACAGAATTATTTAAGTGTCGGGGCTGGAAATGTAACAGATGTAGCTTTCTGCGTTTTGTCCAAAAATGGGAGATGCTACTTCAAAAATCAGCATGGATTTTAATGAGTTGAAGGAGTCCTCTGTAACTGACTCAGTGCAGGAACAGGCACCTCTTAGAAAAATTCAGGTCAGCTGTGAGAGGTAGATTGCTACTGTGAACAAGTTACAGGAGAAAACAGAAGTGTGATAGTTTCAGCAAAGGCTGTAGCAATGGTCAATGAATTGCTTATTTAATTTCAAAGCAAGTAGTTAGTAGTTGTTCTGCAAAGGTCTTACTGCTTTTTGGGGTTTTTTTTTGTTTGTTTTTACAGGTGCAACCTAGGTTGATTAATCCACTGAAGAATTTGAGACGTCTTGGACTCAAGCTTGTGGCAGATTTTTTTTCTGATTATCAGACCTACAGCTTTAGTGTGGAAGAGATTGATGCAGTTTTCCATGCAGTTGTATGGCCTCAGGTAGGTATTTCTTGTTCTCCAGACAGCTTGTGTGTGCTGCGTACTGTGCAGAGAACTCCAGCTGCACTAGAGTCCATCATGTCAGGTATATCTGTCGTCACAAGATTGGATGCAACTTCAGACAGATTCTGGTACTCTGATGTGTATGTGCAGGGCCAGTTTCCTGGCTCATGTCTGATTATTCCTGGAATAAACAAGTCACAGGCTGAAGTACAAATTAATTCATCTGAATAAATGGATGCCATTTCTTTGTTCTTTAACCATAGAAGCAGACATCTTCCCTGGATACTTCAGGGAGGCAAAATAATTCTAGTCACTTCTAGGTGCACCTTGCTGCTTTTGTATGTGACAATTGTTGGACCTGTGGTAGGGGACTGCAGAAACAAATGCTGCTGCAGGAAAGGAAAGACCCAGCAAGGTCTGTCAGTGGGCTGTGTGCTCTTGTGCCAGCCTGCTGGGAGTCACATGTGAGCACAGTGACAAAGCACAGGGTTGTGGCTTTCATCGAAGAAATTCATATCACCTCTGAGTGGGGAAGATGCACTATTGTGAGAGGAAGAGAGAACACAATATTTAAAATGAAATTGTGCTGGCTGTGTCAGTGCACTGGGCTCTGAGGTTACCAGGGAATGCTTGTAACAGCTGCTGGGTTGTCTGTGCTCTAAGGGCAGTCGCCTCCACCCAAAGGGTAACTGAGCAGGATGGGCTGACTCCCAACAGAGCTCTTCCACTGAAGCTTTTGAGGTATCCAGATGTCCAGCTTCCTTGCCGCGGAAAAGCCTGTCAGAGACCACCAGGAGTAACTGCTGTTGGTCTGTGAAACCCCAGATCTGCTTCTCTGGATATTGTGTTTGTTTATTCCTACCCTGTTTCTCTATTCTACCAGTAATGATACATGGTGTGTAGTATGTGTATGTGGACAAACAGTAGATAAAATAGTTTCAGGCAGTGCATATAGCTCTCTGTTTCACTGGGCTAAGCAACAATATGTTCCTGGTTTGTCCTTTGAGTATTTTCAAGGCCAGGGTGCTTTCAGGGAGCGTTGTGTCTGGAAACACGGAGTAAATCTGAACAAGATGTAAAATTGTTAAATAGTTGGGATTCCTGTTGTCCTTATAGATGTTGGGAAGATAGGGCTGGTTTTGAAGCTTGGATGGTAGTACAATCCAGAAGCTCCCTCTAGCGGTAGTCTCTGGTTTTGGCAGAAGAATGGTTTGACTTGTGTGCTTTCCTTTTCTTAAGGCTATGGAACTCAGGTATATAAAAACTTGGGGAGAGGGCAAATGGGTTTACTCCTGTTGTACTTGGAACTGGAGTTTGCTGCTCTTCTTACCCCAGGAGTTTACTGCAGAGGCTGAATATCATAGAATTATATCCTAGAATCATAGAATGGTTTGGGTTGGAAGGGACCTTAAAGATCATCTAGTTCCAACCCCCCTGCCATGGACAGGGACACCTTCCACTAGACCAGGTTGCTCAAAGCCTCATCCAGCCTGGCCTTGAACACCTCCAGGGATGGGGCACCCACAGCTTCTCTGGGCAACATGTTCCAGTGTATCACCACCCACACAGTAAAAAAAATCTTCCTAATATCTAGTCTAAAACTGCCTTCTTCCAGTTTAAATCCATTATACCTCCTGTTGCTACATGCCCTTTTAGAAAGTCGTTCCCCAGCTTTCCTGTAGGCCCCCTTCAGGTATTGGAAAGCTGCTATAAGGAGCCAGCCTTTGGGGGCAAGAGAAGAATCTCTATAAGACCCTGGCTATGATGGTCAGACCTGCCTTCTTTTCTGTTATGCTCAGATCTAGAGCCCAGACTGACCTAGTCCAAACCCCACATGCACCATCCTGGCTATGGCCCCCAAATACTCTGGAGCCTCCCCTGTCTGCGTGTTCACCAACAGTGCCCTGCTGACAGTCCGGTTGTGGTCAGGGTAGAAACCCAGCTGTGTGACTTATGTGCAGCCCGTTGCGGAGTGGCAGAGAGGAGGGAGCCAGACCTGTGCACTGGGTCTCTTTTGCCTGAGTCCAGTTATGTGAAGGAGCGGTGCAGTGCTCTAGCCTCTCCCTGAGCAGAGAGGGTGCTTTTATAGCAGTGAGGCCGTGGAGACATAGAGCAGATGCTGGAATGGCAGGTGCTGTGGCCAGGGCATAGAAAGTGTGGGAGGAGTGAGTCTTGGGTATTCCACTTGAGATCCAGGAGAGGTTGCTAGGTCTCTGTGGCAAATGTCAGGCTCCATGGGTAGCCACTTTCAAGGGGAGGGCAAAAATGGTAGCTAGAATAGTGTGTAAATAGGAGTACAGTAATCTAAGAGTGATTCCACAAATATTGAGGAAGGTGAAAAATTATTATGA
>WKFP01014380.1:729764-771301 GCA_011057875.1 Pterocles orientalis
TTTGAGCGTGACTGACTGTGTTGTCAAGGTCACTGGAGACATGACAGGAGGTATGTCTGCCTGAGAGTTGTGAGAGGCCTATTGGGTGCTTTGGATAGAGGTGTGAGATTATGATGAGGTTGTCTTTGCACTGTCTGAGAATATTGGGAAAGGAGACCTCCCAGTGGAGACGGAAATGTCAATGTACAGATTTGTCTTGTCATGCTCAAGAACTGTAAAGTCCTGCTTGTCTAATGACTGATGAGATCCACATTTGAGCGCCAGGGTCCCGAGCATGGAGAAGTTCCTTAGGAAGAAGGCAGATGTTTGTGTCGTCAATCTGTTTTGCCTGTGAAGCTTTGACTGATAACCATAACTTCAAGAACTGCATTGCTGATCTGACCCTGAGCCTAACATTAAGTTTTATGTAAGGGCCCATTCCCTGTATGCCCATGGTTGTGTATCACTGATGTTTAGTCTGTGTTCCCTGACAGGAAGGACCTGCCATTGATTCCTTTTATCTTTGAGTGGTAGTAGACAGGAACGGTGGTGTGCTGTGTTTGATGGTGTGGAGCTGTCTTTCACCTGTACCAATCAAAGGTAGTGGAAAGGAGAGCGTTTACTGCTGTGCGCTTTCTGTGGCAGCTTTGATTTGCACAAGAGGTCAGTGGTAGGATAAAAAAAACTACATCTATAAATGCTCCAGCCATTTTAGGAGACAGTTGCTACCTTTGAGGATCATCCTTGGTACCTTTTGTTAAGCCCACACTTGCCGAGGCTGTTACTGACGTCTGAGGAGAGTTTTTATTCTCTGTGTGTGCTTTCTTTGGTCCCAGCTCAGACATGTTAGACTTGGTTTCATCAAGTGCTGGTGCATTTTTCCAGCAGCCAGCTGCCCTGCACATTCATAGCTCCCACTGATTTTTGTTTCCACTGATGAAATCTACTTTGTCTGCATTTCCCCTCTGTTTGTGTAGCATTGGATCTCCCTACTGTTGCTTGCAGCACAGAGTTGGGTGTTGCTAACTGTTATATCCCTTACAGAGTCCCTCAGCCTAGGTTGCCACTTGGTTCTGCCTCATGTTCCTGCCATACTTCAGTACTTCAGCAAAACAATGTTAAATGCGGAGAAGGTGAAAAAGAAGAAGTATAGAGCTCAAGTCAGCAAAGAGCTGAGTATACTTTCCAAGTAAGTGATTCTTTAGAGCTCAAAACAGTTAAAAAGTTGGAAGGAGGGAGGTAGAAAAAGGCTTTTTATAATAGGTTCCAAATTTAACAAACATTGCATCTCAGGCTATTTAAATTTAGAACAGTTGAAAATACCTGGATCTGTAATTGACCTTGCAAGTTCCTGGTGACTGAGGCAAAAAGTTTTCAGAAGTCTATTCTAGATATTTCTGTTGCTGGTACTCAAAACTAATGCCTCTTCAGGGCAGAAAAGGTACAGAAAAGCCTGCAGTCATGTAGAACTGAACACTCGGGCTGATACTATAATTTTGGTGGATACACTCTGTAAGCCTGGATGGGCTGACAAAGCCCTGTGATGAGGCAGTAGTGCTGACTGAGTTCTTCTTTGCTCTGCACTGGTGATTGGATTGATATAAAATAGTAAATGACCTTGTCTCATTGTGCAGGATCAGCAAATTTATACAAGAAAAAAGTCAAAATTCAGTGCTTGTGAGCCTTCTCCTCCCTTTCCTTTATCAGAGTAACATGGAGCAGGTAGGTAGAAATTACTTTCCCCCCTATTAAACACATATTTCTCTTTTAATAAAGTATATTTGTTTAGGATGCAGTTAAAAGTCTTATTGATTACATGCCATTTCTCATGATTAGCCTGAAATCAAGTCTTCATGTGTTTGTAGTCTGCTCAGAATGCTGTGCCATTGTGTGTTGGTGTGTCTGAGTCACTGGATACTTTGCAGGGATGCCAGTGCCCAGGCTGCCTCTGTTCCCCCTTTTCATGGGGAGGGTCTGCAGAAGTTTTTATGCAGTCTTTACCTCCTTTGCCACTGTAGTCAGCCCACCAAATTCCTTGCAGTGTTTGAAATAAATATTCTTCACTGTGGATTTTATGCAGCTCAAATCCAAAGCCACAGCATCTGGTCAGCGATATGGATACATATTGGTTGAGCATGTGGTACATGCTGGGTAATGGGCAGTGCTATATGGGTCTGTTGCAGGATGAAAGGCAAACATTATACCATGCTCCCATATCTCCTGCTTCCATTCTATTCTTTTTCTACTCCTAAGGAATCTGTCTGTGGGTACAGTATCTCAAAAGTGAAACTTCCCTAAAATCCTTAATTCCTTGGGCATGCAAAGCATATTGGCTGCATTTGAAGGAAGCAGAGCTCTCTGTGGCTTAGGCTTTTGTTAACTGTTGAATAAATCAAGCACTGAGGATATTGGTAGACTATTTTGTCACTGCCAAACCTTGTTTTCAGAAATACAGTCCCATCTACAATGAATTAATCTACTGAATATTCAGCTTGATTGCGTGAATCCTTGGATCAGGACTTGGCTCTTGTTTTTGTGAAAGACATGCAGTTGATCAGTGAGAGATTTTAGGCTTGCAAAAACACTGCTAGGCAGCAACCCGTAGCTTCTGCTTTGCAAGTGGTCATTTAATTGTTCACAGAGGATTCTTGATTTTTAAATCTGTGAATCATTATGGGACCATGTATGACTTCCATTCAGGGAGATCATACAAGTATATGGTGCTGTTAATGTTCATTTCACAGGTTATTAAAGCTCTGTTAGTTCTTCTGACCTTTGAGTCATTTGAGGAAGTCTTCATTATGATGGTACTCTTATCTAACACTGTGCTTGTGTCTAATTGAAAGGTTGCTTGTGCTTTTGAGAGATTTGATGACTGCATTGAGTGTGTCCTCCTAATTCTTTGGTTTTTTTTGGTATCTGTGATCTGGGTAAAACACATCAAAGTGGTTAAGTTCACTCTGTGTCTTGAAATATTTCCCAAGGAAATGAAATAATCTCATGAGGTTTCAGTATTTATTGGCAGTTATCTGTCTCTTTCAGGGTACAGAGATTGACATTCTGGAGACGGTGCAAAACTTGCTGAAGCATTGCTCAAACCCTACAAGCTTTCTCAAACCACTGGCAAAGCTTTTTTCTGTCATCCAGAACAAACTCTCTCGACATAAGCTGTGCTTGGTATTTCAGGTATTGCATTTTTGTGTCTTTATGAGTTTTTTTGACTTCTTATAAGACATCAAGAGCAAACTAAATACTAGTATTTATCTTTGTTGTACATGATCTTAAAAAACATTTTAATTTACATCATCTGGTGATTGGTGACGGCCAGTATGTCTTCACTGAGTGCAAATCGTGCCTGACAAGCTTGGTGGCCTTCCACAATGGGGTTACAGTGTTGGTGGATAAGGGAAGAGCAACTGACATCATCTTCCTGGACTAGTGCAAAGCATTTGACACTGTCCTGCCCAACACCCTTGTCTCTAAACTGAAGAGACATGGATTTAGAATCATAGAATCATAGAATCACCAAGGTTGGAAAAGACCTAAAATATCATCCAGTCCAACCGTTCACCACCCTTTCTAAGAAGTAGTACTTCCTAATGTCCAGCTTGAATCTCCCCTGCAGTAGCTTGAAACCATTCCTCTGGTCCTATCACTAATGACACGAGAGAAGAGGCCGACCTCCAGCTCACTACAGCCTCCCTTCAGGAAGTTATAGAGAGCAATGAGGTCTCCCCTGAGCCTCCTCTTCTCCAGGCTGAACATTCCCAGCTCCTTCAGCCTCTCCTCATATGGCCTGTGCTCCAGACCCCTCACCAGTTTTGTTGCCCTCCTCTGAACACGCTCCAGGGCCTCAATGTCTTTCTTGCAGTGAGGGGCCCAAAACTGGACACAGTACTCGAGGTGCGGCCTCACTAGTGCTGAGTACAGGGGAACAATCACCTCTCTGCTCCTGCTGGCAGCACTGTTTCTGATGCAAGCCAGGATGCCATTGGCCTTCTTGGCCACCTGGGCACACTGTCAGCTCATGTTCAGCCGAGCATCAATCAATACCCCCAGGTCCATTTCCTCTACGCATTCTTCCAGCCACTCTGCCCCAAGCCTGTAGCGTCACCCGGGGTTGTTGTAGCCGAAGTGCAGGACCCGGCATTTGATCTTGTTGAACCTCATCCCATTGGCTTCAGCCCAGCTCTCCAGCCTATCCAGATCCCTCTGTAGGGCCTCGCTACCCGCAGGCAGATCCACACTCCCAGCCAATTTGGTGTCATCTGCGAACTTACTGAGGGTGCACTCGATGCCCTCATCCAGGTCATCAATAAAGATACTGAAGAGGACAGGCCCCAGTACCGACCCCTGGGGAACACCACTCATGACCAGTTGCCAGCTGGATTTAACTCCATTCACCACCACTGTCTGAGCCCGGCTCTCCAGCCAGCTCCTTACCCAGCCAAGAGTGTACCCATCCAAGCCACGGGCTGCTAGCTTCTGCAGGAGAATACTGTGGGAGACAGTGTCAAAGGCTTTGCTGAAGTCTAGGTAGAGCACATCAACAGCCTTTCCCTCATCCAGCAGATGGGTCACTAGATCATAAAAGAAGATCAGGTTGGTCAAACAGGACCTGCCCTTCATGAACCCATGCTGGCTGGGCCTGATCCCCCGGTCATCCCGCACATGCCTCATGATCTCCCTCCAAACAATCTGCTCCATAATCTTCCCTGGAACTGAGGTCAGGCTAACAGGCCTGTAGTTCCCCGGATCCTCCTTACGACCTTTCTTGTATTTGATGGATAGACCACTCAGTGCATAAGAAATTGTCTGGATGGTCACACTCAAAAAGTTGCAGTCAACAGCTCCATGTCCAAGTGGAGACCGGTAGTGAGTGGTGTTCCTCAAGGGTCAGTATTGGGAGTAGTGTTGTTTAACACCTTTGTTGACAACATAGACAGTGGGATTAAGTGCACCCTCAGCAAATTTGCCGATGACATCAAGCTGTGTGGTGTGGTGGACACGCTGGAGGGAAGGGATGCCATCCAGGGGGACCTGGACAGGCTTGAAAGGTGGGTCCCTGTGAACCTCATGAAGTTCAGCAAGGCCAAGTGCAAGGTCCTGCACATGGTTTAGGGCAATCACAAGCACAAATACAGGACGGGTGGAGAATGGATTGAGAGCAGCCCTGAACAATTTAGGCGTGTTGGTTGATGAGAAGCTCAACATGAGCTGGCAATGTGTGCTTACAGCCCAGAAAGCACTGTGTCCTGCACGGAGAGAAATGTGACTAGCAGATCAAGGGAGGTGATTCTCCCTTTCTGCTCTTCTCTCATGAGACCCCACCTGGAGTGCTGCATCCAGCTGTGGGACCCTCAACACAGGAGACAGACCTGTTGGAGTAGATCTGGAGGAAGGCCACGAAGATGATCAGAGGGCTGGAACACCTCCTATATGAGGACAGGCTGAGAGAGTTGGGGTTGTTCAGCCCATAAAAGAGAATGTTCCGGGGAGACCTTATAGCAGTCTTCCAGTACCTAAAGGAGGCCTAAAGGAGAGATGGGGAGGCACTCTTTACCAGGGAGTGTAGTGATAGGACAAGGGGTAATGGGTATAAGCTAAAAGAGGGTAAATTTAGACTAGACATTAGGAAGAAATTTTTCACTGTGAGGGTGGTGAGGTACTGGAACAGGTTGCCCAGAGAAGTTGTGGATGCCCCATCCCTGGAAGTGTTCAAGGCCAGGCTGGATGAGGCTTTGAGCAACCTGGGCTAGTGGGAGGTGTCCCTGCCTATGGCAGGGGGGGTTGGAACTAGACGATCTTTAAGGTCCCTTCCAACCCAGACCATTCTGTGATTCCTTCAATGACTATGATCTGTTAAGTGAAAGTAACACAACTGTATATGATATAAATTAATAAGATGCACAAAGATTTGTAAAAGTTTTGGCTTACAGCCTGGTTGATGTGAGCATTACCAGGGTTCTTTTGTGTAACAGAAGCCAAATAAAGCACACTTCATCTTTAGCGAATCCTGTATCTTTATGAAATAATGGCTTTCGGTGTCCTGAAGATGATTTCTATTTGTATTTTTCTCTCACTGATTTATGGCAGTCAGTCTGTTTTGTACTTCTTTGAAGTGACTTAGAACTTTTTTTTTTTCGTCAGGAAAACCCACGAAACACTCTGTGTAGATATTTAGAAACATAGGAACTTAAGACACACATCTTCCAACTTATGGAAGAATGGCTCTTATAAAGCTTCTAACAGGAAAAAGATTGATGCTGTTGCTTTTTTTTTTTTTCTCTAAAGTGGTAATGTCTTGAGTTGTCCAAATTTTTAACAACTATAACAGTTAAACTATTTTCTTTTTTGTTTCTTTTTAGATTTTATCTGATTTGGACAGTGATTTGAAGTATATTACTGATGTTGTTAAGGTATGCACAGTTTAGTTGCTCACTTTTTTCCCCAACACCCTATTGTCATGTTTCTGGCCTTTTGCATGAACAAGTTGTTGCTCTGTCTTAGCTGAATGCCTTTGATCAACGACATCTCGATGATATCGACTTTGATGTACGTCTATCAGCATTCCAGTCAATCACAGCCCACATCAAGGAAATGCAAGCAGTGGATATCAACTTCCTCATCCCTGTTATGCACAATTGCTTCTATACCATCCAGGTTGGCCGAGTGTTCCTTCTCTTGCTTTGTGTACCATGTGTCCATGATGAATCTAAGTTCCAAAGTATTTCCATTGGCTGTTTTTTGACACTGCAAAATGTTCAGAGGGCATATTTGAGTCTTCTTGCAAACAACTGTTTTTAAGTTTTGTTTGCTTGCGTTTTCACCTGTGTGTCCAGAAGGTCAAATCAGTGCAGCAAGAAGGCTCACCCAAGCACAGTGCACCTTTCTATCAGTGAGCCCTGTCACTGTTCGTTCAATTTGTACTGTATAAAAGGCATATTACATTCTTGAAAGGCTGCTTTTCTTTGTCGTGCAGCCACGCATTCTGGTTGTGTGTGCCTGCTGGTAAATGTAGAAGGATTTCTAGGATTTCTCCTGATTGGAGGGATGGGCATTAATTGGGCACTAGAACAGGAAGGGTCTCAAGAGTTACTGGGTCTTTACGGGCCATGTGATGTTGTGTCCAGTGGTACTGTTCAGTCTTTTGGGGAGAAAAAGGTGTCATATCCAGACTCATGTGGTACAATTTCTTCATCCACTTAGCTAGGAGATATGGCTCTTAGTGACAACGCAAGTCTTTGCTTGACCAGTTTTATCCACCGACTGGCAGAAATCGACCACACAGAAGGTGACTACAAGGAATTAATCCAGCACACTCTCCTGGAGTCTGTGAGAAGAGGGCTGAAGAGTAAGACTGAGGTAAGGCACTGTTACCTGATTACACATCTCCAGCTGTCTTCAGGATGCCGGGGCATATGAGACTTCTTATGGATGAGTTATCTGAGTCTGTTGCAGATACCCACTGTAATCAAACTTACCCTTCATGTGAAATTTTATAAAAATGTAACAAGTTAGAGAACTCCACTGTCTTGTGTTTCTTTGCCATTTTTCAGCTTCTCTCAGTTGTAGCTCTTTCTTTGGAGGAGAGACTTTAATGTATGTGTAGTCCAAAATACAGGTGTATTTGCTGTTATCAAAGAATAGGACTTGGCCAGAAACACTCTGTAAATGACAGCACTGCTCTTCTGAGGAGTGTGTAGCAGCCTCTCTGAGGGGTGCTTAACGTTCACTGCTTGCTGTTTTCAGAGCATCCAGCAGGACTACACATCATTGCTTTCCTGCCTCATTCAAACATTCCCAGCAAATCCTGAATTCCGGGATTTGGTCCAGTTGACCAATCGCCATGATCCCGACATGGACTTCTTTGAGAACATGAAACACATGCAGGTAAGAGGCAACAGACGTTCCCTAGTGCTTCTCTCCCCCTGCCAAAGCAAAAGCATTTTACTTTGAGGTAGTGTTTTCCAAAGCATCTATGCACTATCTTTACAGAGAAATTGAACCTGTGTGATTGTTAATTGATATTGTTAATTGATATTGTTAAAACAGGTCTTTTTGTTTTTAGTAGCCTGTTCCCTACTACTGTCTGTCTGGAGAATCTGCAGCCCTTTTCCTTCACAGGCCTTTATAATATAAATACTGCACAAAGCCTCGTCTCCTGTTTTTTCTTTCAGTATGAAAATGAAGGTTCTCCTGCTCTCAGAGGTGTGATCACAGAGAGCCTTTGCAACATCTGTAGTTACATGTAGAGTCTAAATTTTTTTCCTTGAAATTTTATTAGGCCTTCTCTTCTTGTATCAGTTGGCTCCCTTGTCTGATGCCTGAAGGTGGCATAGTCTTACGATTGTGAATTCACAATGAAATATCCTGTTGAGTTGGAATATTTACTGAAGCTAAAAGCTAGTGAAAGTCCAGAGACTGAAGGAAAAAGGCATGGCCAGTCCTTGAAAATGAGCATAATATGTTTATGTCGTTATTTAAAATAGAGGCATTTTCAGAACTGCTGAATGTATGTGCTCCCTTGTGCTAGCTGTGACTCGGGGGCCACCCCATTCACTGTCTTTCATGTTTGGCTCAGATCCACAGGAGGGCACGAGCTCTGAGGAAACTAGCTAAGCAGCTCACTGAAAAAAAACTTGTGCTTTCTTCCAAATCCCTGCAGAACTACATCATGCCTTATGCTACTACTGCCATTTTTAGTGAAAAAATGCTTAAGGTAGGCTTTTAAATTGAACTCATCCATTGTGAATATTGTCATTTTACTTGCACTATTCTCCTTAAAAGACTAACCACTTTAAAAGGCTTATGGGTTTGTAGAGTGAGTGTTCGCCTTTAAGACAAGAGTGCTGTGCTTCTTTTGGTGGCAGAAAGAGGATTTGGAAGGTCTCGATGCAACCTGGGTCCAATCCTGTATCTGTTAAACCTATCCTATTTCTTGAAGATGGATCTTTTAAGTGTTTGGGGCTTGGTTTTTTTGTTTTTTTACTTGGGGTTATGTTTGTTTACATATTTTGTGATCAGATTATTATTTTTCCCCTCTGCCTCCAAACTGCTATCTTCCTGTTCAGTTGTGAGATTAGTCACTCTTTGGCAGCAAAATGTGTGTGGTGGGGAACATGGGCTGTGCCTAGTAATTGAGGTGGGAATAAATACTGTTTTCTGTGGAGTTGCAGGGGAATAGCGGGAATCAGCTGAAAACCTCTGAAATCATTAGTAGCTTTGTAATTAAAGTTTGAAGGGTGACAGTTAATCACTTTCTGTACATTCTATTGAAAACGTATGCAGTGAAATTAGTTGTAATGCCAATGTGGATAGACTTTCTGCTTGTGACTTGGAAAGGCAAGACTTCACACTTCTGTACAGTTCCTTGCACACTGTCAGGAGAAGAGCAAAGTTAATTATGTCAGACCAAGCAAGTGTCTAATTCACTTACTGTCAGAAATATTCTTCTGAAGCTGAAACAGTTAGAGCTTAGGCACAGGGCCCAGCACCTGCAGCCATACACACTTTGCCCATCAGTAAAGTGTCTGCAGTCACTCTTTGACCAGTGGGAGGTAAAATGCATTTGAAACCTTGGTGAAGAAACAAACACATTTTATTTCACATCAGTAATGGGTTAACAATGTGTATTTCTAGTTGATCAGCATAGCCCAGCAGCGTGCCATGTGTCTGCGGTTGGATATCTTGACTGGTTTTTAGTTCTTCACACAAGTGAGCCCATAGATACAGTTATGTGAGAAAAGTTAAATGTGTGCAGAAATATTTGGAGGAAGTGGGTCAGGAGATCTGTGCTTGGTGGGCTGTGATTTTATTTTATTTTCTACCTGGTGATCGGGAGGAGATCTGAAAAAGGTGATTAGCAAGCATCCCCACTAGACAGACATTACTTTTTCTGGCTCTAGTCACTTTCAGTAAAGTATGCTTTAGACATGTGTTCAGCATGAATGCTAACAGCAACTGAATTTCTATCTTTTCAACAGCATGAAAATATGGTAACAGCCTCGGTTGAACTTGTTGGAGCTGTGTGCCACCATCTCTCATGGTCAGCATACTTGTACCGCTTAAAACATTTCATCCATGTCCTGCAAACCGGACAGATCAGTCCAAAGCTTGGAGTCAGGTAGTTACTGTGAGCAGTGTTGTTCTACGTTTCTCCAAAGACTGCTAAGGCAAAATTCAGTGTCTTAAGGAGCATCACATGGATTTTAACTTCTTCCCTGGCATGAGATTGCCCACTTTGAGGTGGGCTTATGCGAGTGAAAGAAGGCATGGTCTTGGAGTTCGAGTGACTGGACTATGAAGGATTAACAGGTCATTGCCTTCTCAGGCTATATCTCACTGCGTGCATGTGAGCATTAGCAGCTTCTGCCTCTGTCAGGCTGTCCCTGCTCCTGGGACACCTCCATTGCTCTAGTACCACTGTCTGTGAGGTTTCACAGTGACCTAGGTCACCGAATGCATCTAAGCTGAAGAGCTACCGGTTTTCATTTCCTGGGTTGTTATTTCAAAATAAACCTCCTTAAGCTGCATTGTCACTTGCCGCTGATAAGGACTCAGACGCAGACCAATATGATCATGCTGTAGCCGTTTATTATGCCTTAATTGCACACTTTTATACAGAATTCACACAGATTTGGCAATCACTGATTGGATACAATGATTTAAAAATCTTAAAGACAGAGTTACTATTGTCTAACTAGTGTCCTGGGAACAGGACCCTTAACATTACCTAATCCTGTTGATTGTTTACCTTCAATTTCTCCTTATCTCACCGACATCCTGAACAATTGTCTTCTTTCTCATCCCCTGCAGGTATTATCTTCTCCTGCAGTAGACATCAACTACATGATGTCCCTTTTCTAAAAAGGTTCTAATAAGTATTTTTCTTCTAAGAAAGTTCTCATAAACATAAGTATTTTTCTTCTAATAAAGTTCTGACAAACATAAGTATTTTTCTTCTAAGAAAGTTCTCGCAGACATAAATATTTTTCTTCTAAGAAAGATTTCCCACAGTCACTGAGTCTGAAATTTTTTAAAAAGGTCTTCTAAGGTCTTCCTTTGTGTTGGACTATGCAGCTTCTCCTTTTAGGATGGAGAGCTGATCTCTCTGTTTTCCTTTGCAGTTTGTTAGAGACAGTGTTGGAAGCCTTTCACTTTGACCACAAAACACTTGAAAAGCAGCTTGTCACCATTGAGAACCAAGGTGAGGTTTCTGCTCCTGATTGTAGAAATGCTATCTCTAATTGCTTAAAATGCAGCTAATCAAATTTAGTGTTTCACTCTTGAGGTTAGCTACTCCCAGCTTTTTAAAATGTACATATTGGAAAGCTAGTTTTGACTAGCTAGCAGGAGCTCTGCAGACTGTCTTCCTGTGTGTTGACATAGTGAGGGGAGGTGGGGGGAACCATCTCCATTACCTCTCCGTCCCAGGCCTCCATATACCAAAACAGCCGAGGGTGAGTTTATGCAAATCTGGGGAGTTCTCCAAGGTCTTCACCTACCCATTTGGCTACTGCCACATGTGTATTTTTTGTCCTTGCTGTTGGCTGCTCTCATTCTTATCTGCTGCCTAACCAGGGTGATGTACATCCTGGCTTTGCTTCCCCCAGTATTTCATGGGAAGAAGTGGTATCTTTGGCTTCTTCACCGTTGTGGTTTGTTGTAGCCTTTGGGATATTCTGAGGAAGGAGGATATCTCACAGTTGTGCTTTCCAGTAACTCTTGCCTTGTGAAATTCTCAAATGTTAGTCAATGGCAGTTCTCTGAGGTTCAAGCACATTGACCTTTGCTAAGCTGTCTGTGGAGTTCAGCCAAAGAGCCGCCTCTTCTTTGCTTTAAGCGTAGCCCTGAGGGGTGATTACCAGAAACTGGCATGCCAGAGCTTCTCTGCCCAGTAAAACAACTCTGATGCTTAGTGATTGTTTACTGTTGCTGGTGATAGGTAGGAGCTTTGTCCAGAATGAATTCATCACCAGAGTCTCTTCTAAGGGCTCATTTTTTGTGGCCTCCTATAATTACCTGTGCTTTTGTCAATTACTTGACAGAAGCTGCTGCCATGGACCTTGAACAAGTGATGGAGGCTGAAGAAGCCATGGAGCTGGAGCAGAGTGAAGGAGAAGAGGAGGTCGTTGAGAAAAAAAAAGGGGAGAATCTCCCTGAGGAGTCTGCAGAACCAGAGCATGCAGCTGAGAAATCTGAAGATGTTGAGCAAGTGACCAAACCTGTTTCTTTCTTACCTCAAACTAAAGAGGAGCTGGAGTGTCTGATCAAACACATTCAAGATACAGTTACAGTCAGCATCTTGCCTAAATTGCACAGGTGTATTGTTGCAAAGGTAAGAAGTTGGCTTTGGAAGGTGGCTTGCAGGCCAGTGCTGATACTGTAAGGGTTGGGAAGCTACTTGAAAGAGCCCGGTGGAAATGCAGCACAGAAAAAAAAAGATAGGTGCAACTGGGAGGAGTCCACGTAAAAGCACAAAAGAAGGTTCATCCCCTTTAGTGTGTCATCGAGATTACTGACAGACCCCCTCCTCAGTGTGGGTGTGGTATCTTCACTTCCCTGCTAAGAACTCTATTGAACCACAAAAGTGAAACAGTTCACTTTGTGTGGCCTGTTGAAAAGTTCTCAGCCACTTGCTAGCACCCAGCTTAGGTTCTGTATTGAAAAGCTGTCTGGGTTTTTCCTGTAGTCAGCAGAGGACAGCAGCTTGCCTTGTTGGTCTCTTCTCAGGGTTTGTTGAGAAAAAGCAGGATTTGCTTAAAACTCTGTTCATATGTTTATGTATATTAAAAGCGCATTGTGTCTGCCTCTTCTTTAAAAGGTTAAAAGAGATGAGGAACACAAGCTCGTGAAATCCAATGTTGTGAATGATGATGAGGTAGTTCGTATTCCATTAGCTTTTGCAATGGTCAGGATGATGCAGTGTCTTCCCCAAGAAGTGATGGAAGCCAACCTGCCAAGGTAAATCCTGTCAGAGCTCCTTAAATGCTGTTCATTGTGCTGGGAATGAGTTCAGGCACCTTTCTTAAGCTGTGGTTATGTACAAGGCTAAATCCGAGAGGGACATCCTAACAGTCCTGAAATACCTTTTTTTGGAAATGCATTTTCCTAGTGCCATTCCCCTCTGTTAGCATTTGACTTCTGTAAAGACGAGTTTGAAAGGAACTTGGTAAATCACTAAAGAAGAGCAGAGCTGTGAAGCAGAGTGCAGAGGTAGGGGTGGCAGAGCTGGGGAAAGAGTAGCGTACCGAAAGAGAAGACAAACTGTGAAATTTCTTGGAAGGACAGTAGGTGTGTATATGATTATAAGGCCTTTCTGTGAGGCTGTCTTTGAGTATAGCTCTGGTTGTAAAACATCCCTGAAAAGCAGCCTCCTTAACTAGCAGTGTAATTAGGGTGAACTAAGCTGTCTGTCTTGGTTTCCAGCATCCTGCTGAAAGTCTGCACATTTCTGAGGAACAGATTTCAGGAAATCAGGGACATCGCCCGTAACACCCTCACTAAAATCATGGAAGTGTTGGGAGTGAAGTACCTTCTGTACATCTTAAAAGAGATGCAGTCCACTCTTGTCCATGGGTACCAGGTAATGCTGAAATTCTTCCTCTTCTGCTCTCTGTAGGTTTTTTTAATGTGTTAGGAGGAGAAGCCAAAGGGAAGTTGCTACTGAAATTGTTTTACACTGATAGCTTGGTATAATACAACTAAATACTGTTGATAGTGTCTGCATCAGTCTCTATTATGCCAAGTCTCAAATGAGGCTCTGTACCCAAAGAATTAGAGTCTAAGAAGAGAAAAACTCCATCTTCCCAGTGAAGAGTTGAGGTTTGGAGGTGAGGAATTAATTTCTGGTTCCAATAAAATTAGTGGGAATCTTTCCACTAAGTTCATTAGGGCCAAGCATCATCTGAGGTGAGTTGCCACAGAGACTGCACAGACAGTATGTGGTGATGCTAATTGAAGTCTTGCTTCCTAGATCAAGAGCCAAGGTTCTGACTATTAATTCATCTTTCCTCTTTCCACAGTGTTTTGGGTTAAGAATAATTTTCTATGTGAATTACCACAGCAGAATAGTGTGAGCTTCTGGCTGCTATAATAATGAAAGCACCAATTAGCACAGCCTAAAAATATCAGTAAAAGCACTGGGAAAAGAGGAGATTCTGGCCCTCCTGCCGGAATGTGTGGAGAGACATGAGTCTTCTTCCTGCTTGCTGGTACATACATTCTCATCCTCCCAGTGATTTTTTTTTTCCTATAGCAAGAGCTCAGGTGCAGTGTGTGAGTTGTGGCATCGCTGCTATGGGAATCTCCCCATGCATTAAAGAGGTCTATGCAGGGGGCTGGAAACATGATCTGTTCTCTTTTTCTCTAGCTCCATGTGCTGACTTTCACTGTGAACCTGTTACTGAAGGGCCTTGCTACCAGGCTCCATGCTGGTGATTTGGACCCCTGCTTAGATATCCTGATTGAGGTAAAAGGAATTAAAGATTGAAGGAAAGAGAATTGTGAAGTGCCTGGGGCAGGTTCTGGGAGGTAAAGGTTTTGTGTAGATTGTCTGGGACTTGGTGGCAAATGGATCTGATTGCCAGTGTACTGCAAAGGAAGGAGACTGTTTTCTACTGAGGCATCAGCAGACCCCTTATAGAGTAACAAAATATCTCTGGGGCTATATCCTGAACCCTGCGTCCTAAGAGGGAATGGATTCAAGATTAAGATAGTTAAATAAATGGCTGAGCAAGTCAACAGACATCAAGTCAATGCAGTCCAGGGAGCCCAGGATGGGGTATATTTAGATGTCTTGGCCTGACTGTGGTCCTGCTCTTTGTATCACAGCACCACAGGGGGGTGTGAGAACAGTTTCCTCATCTGGTGTGCCCCAGCTGGGGTGTTTTATGTTGGCGAAGGAAAGGTAGACATGATTTGTGGGAAACCTGGAGAATTTTTTTTCTGTGAGTGTGGAAAAAGCATTGTTCTGCTGCTACTGAAGGAATCTCGCTCTGCTTTTCTGCTCTTCTCATTCACTTCTCTTGCCTGATTTCCATAGATTTTCAACCAAGAGTTGTTTGGGAATATAGCTGAAGAGAAGGAAGTTAAGGGAATTGTCTCCAAGGTCATGGAAGCACGCAAGAACAAGAGTTATGATTCCTATGAAATTCTTGGAAAGTTCATAGGAAAGGGCCAGGTGACAAAACTTATTCTGCCACTGAAAGAGGTAAGAAAAGTCAGCCAGAGTCTTCTTAACTCAAAGCACTTTCAGTTCTGTATGATCTAAAAGAAACTCTAGAGCCTCCAAGTGGCTACTGTGGCGTTTCCTATATAATCACGCTTTGGCTTCCCATTTTCCTTTTGGAAGGCAGTATGCACCCAGCTCATAAAGTGAGACTTTGCTATTGGCGTCCAGGGTAGGAAATGGTGTTCTGGGAAGCTTTCCCCTGTTAGAGTGGAAACATCCCACTATGAGTTCTCCATGCTGTCTCCCTGATCCAGCTCCTGTTAATGCCATTTATTCTGGAGCTCCAAAGTTCTGTAAGGCAGCTCTGTGGTTTGTCCATGTGCAATAATTGCCTTTTCAGAGATGCTGCTTTTTTTTTTTTTTTTTTTTTTTTTTTTTTTTTTTTTTTTAGTAGAGTGCAAGCTCAGGCACAGATTGAGCCCTGGTTTGCTCATGAGCTCTAGAGTGTCCTGGTGGTGATAGGTGAACTGACTGGAGCCTGAGAAGAGGCTGGAGGGGAAGGAGGGATGTTGGGGCAGAGCTGAGGCAACAGGATGCTCTTCATGTAGAGATCTGGGGACTTAAGGCAGCAGAGATGAAGGAGGAATTGCTCTGGCTTTTGCCCTGATTTCTGAGTACAGATCATTGCCTTCATGTTGCCCTCCTGACTCTTATGGTTGTACCTTTGCAGATTCTGGAGAGCACCACAAGCTTGAAGATAGTCCGGAAGGTGCATGAGGCGCTGCGTCACATCATGGCAGGGCTGATCTGCAATTCAGACATGAATGCAGAATCCCTCCTCCTCCTCAGTCATGGTCTCATCAGTGAAAACTTGCCTCTGCTCACTGAGAAGGCCAAGTGAGTTCCAGGATGTTATCCACATGGTCTGATATTGGTTGGAAGGTTTGCTTGCAGAAATGGCAGCTCTCAAATCCAACCAGTCAAGTGTATGAGGGTTTCCTTGCTTTCACTTGCCTTTTGTTTTCAATGCAAGTGAATTATTTGGGCAGTCAGAGGGCAAGGAGAAAGCTTGGAAATGGGAGCAATCACTTTCTGAACTCGTGGGAGTCTGCTTTTGCAAATGCTCAGGGCCTTCAGTAAGGCTTTTTCACCATCTGGTAAGCTGGTATATGCATTTGGGTGTTTGAATGAAGGGATGAGGGGCAGTGTTTAAGAGGGAGCTACAAACTGGCATGTAAGAGTGTTTGGGGTCCTGGCCATTCGCATGGGGTCAGGAACAAGAGAAACTGTGGGTTGTCGCTTTATTCAGTGTTCATGTAGAAGTCGGGGAGAACATCAGATTTCCTCTCCATCTCATGGTGTCACTGCTCAGAGCTGCATCTCGATGTCTTGCATTTCCTACATTATGGTGTAGGCTGGCTTGCTCTAGAGTCTGACAGCTGCTTGCAGCTTTCCTGGACCAGTTTTTATAAGCCATCAGAAATTGAAGTAAATACCAGTAAATAAAGTGCAGTGGATAGTGGTGGGAGGTGTATTTGCTTGAAGGAACTACCAAACTTTTGTCTGTCCACTGAGAAGAAACAAGTGGGGATATAATGCAAATCAGCATGCATTTGACGTTATCAAGTCTGAAGGTCCTGTCTGTCACACTGCACTCCAGTTAATTTTATTTCACTATGTTCTGTGTGTGACCTGCTTTTGCTTGCTGTGTGGGTAGCAGCTGAGCACAGTCCAGCTCTCTTCGCTCCCAACAACAAGCTTGTTGTGGAGAGGGTTGAAATCTGAATATTGTCCTTTGCCATACACTGCTTTTCAGGAAAAAAGTTGACCCTCCTCCAGATCCTCGGCTGCAACCAGACAGCTGCCTGCTGCTCCCACCCACTCCCACAAGAGGAGGGCAGAAAGCACGTGTCAGCAGCAGGACTAACACATATATCTTGGTTGATTCAGGACTTCGGGTAAGGATCTCCTCAGATACAAAGCTTTGCAATCAAAATTTTTGTTAAGAGTATCCAAAGGAAGGTATTCTGGATATATTGTGTTAAGAACACAGGCAATATCCTTAACTTTATTCTGGTAACTCCAATGGTGCCTCTTAGAGAGAAATAAAAAGTGCTCAGCCTGTTGCAGGTATTTGAATGGGATGTGGCATCAGTTCTACTACAACCTGAAACAGTGTGGGACCTTACTTGATTTATGGGAGTCCCAGCCTGACTTTGAGATGAATGTCCTCTGTTTTCTTCGCCAGCTGCTGCACATGAGCCTGAAGAGGTCCAGGGTAAATTCTTCTGAGGAGGGTGTTTTGGAAATGCTAGATCCTTTTGTTCAGCTGCTTATAGACTGCCTGAAATCCATGGATGTCAAGGTACAGTTCTGAGCTGGAGTCTGTCTATTCTGTATGTTCTACTAAGAAGTGTTGTGTCCACAAATGTCATCTTGCAGTTGATCTGCAAGAGAAGAGAAGGCTATCCAGTTTTCAAACCTGATTTCATAAGTGTGCAGATTAAGTTGTTGGAGGACATGATATCCCAAGGGGGAGGAAGGATTGTGGCTGACAGAGGACTGCATGCTCTGCCCTTAGTGCTGCAGGTTCAAGTATGGACAAGTTCTCCTGGTGCCTGTTTGTAGGCTGGACTTTGCAGACTTTATAGGCTATCTGTGAGGATATTCGTGAGGTCTTGTGGCTACTGGGAGTGATATTGTCACAACTGTGGTTTCTTTTGATCTTTTGATCCAGTTCTAATGTCTTTATTCCCAACACCATAGACAGCCTCCTTTTTGGGCAGCTTTAGGTTTGAGTGAGCCTAGGAGGAAATATGTTAAACCCTGAGTTTCCCAAAATGGAAGGCATGCTTCATAGGCTGTCAGATACCTGGAACCAGGGCTTTCAGGTGACCTGGGGTTTTGGCAGAGCAACTTCTACGCCTTGAAGGCACCTCTGCTTCCATCATCACTGTGTTAATGTCTTCACCTAGTAAAATAAAAGTTAGAGAATTGGGGAGTGGCAAATAGTGGTTTTAGAACTGAGAAAGCCTTTGTATTATATATGAATGTTTTGAAAGAGGTTGATTTTGTTGGCTAATTCCTTTTTACTACAGTTGCAGCTAGCCTGACCATGTCTGTAACAGAGTGAGAAATGTGTTCTGTCAGTGTCACTGTACCCATGTGCTGTCCTTTGGCTCTTTCTTACAGGTGGTAACTGGTGCTCTCCAGTCCTTAGTATGGATTTTAAAGTTCCCTTTGCCTTCTATCAGTACAAATCTGGAGACACTGATCAGGCAGCTTTTCCTGTTGCTGAAAGAATTTGCCAAGACAGGAGTAGCCAAAGGCCAGAATTTCCACCTGGTTGTGAGCTGTTTCAAAGTAAGTCAGACCCAGCTCTGTTCTTTTCTATTTTAGGATTAGCTCAGCAGAATGAGGCTCTTCCAACTGCAGATCCCTCCTGCAGCTGTCCCTGGAGAGGTAGTCTGGCGATCACATGGTAGTAAGGGAAACGTGGCCTTGCTGATCCTTTCCCAAGTGCAAACTTAAAGAATGTTACCCACCAAAAATGCACAGCTTGGATCTGGAGAAGTGTTTTTGTAGAAGCATATTTGCCTTCTTTCTTCCTTATAATAGTATCTTGTTACCACACTGTCTTTCAAGAGGCATCGGTTCTGTACTAGCATAGCTTGCTTTTAACATGATTCATTGAATAAACCCTTGCAGCTGAAGTGAGACAAGGCAATTGGTAGTAGTAATAACTACACTTACAGTGTGCAGTGTCTTCCTGTAGGTGTCTTCTAAATGTGTTGCTGAATTAATTACAGCTTTATGATCATAAGGGAAAGTTAGAGTAATTGCTGAATGACAATGCCAGAAGAATTTTTCCCTCTTCCTGGCTGTGTTCCTGAATCATGGTTCATGTCTGTGAGCATCCCCACTCATTTCAAGGGCTAGTATGAATTTATGTATTTGATTGTGTTCACTTTTTGTCTCACAATTGCCAGCTGAAAGCAAAATGTGGTGAGAACAGTGTTAGCTGCATATTTCAGAGCAGCAGTTTGTCTTTTCAAACCTAAATGGTATGAACAGTCAGGCTTTGGTGTGGGTTTATGTTTTATGGCACTGCATGTGTATTGACAATGTGCAATTTGATTTTTGTAGTGTGTAACAATACTTGTGAAGAATGCAAAGAGTCAGATAACAAGCAAACAGCTCCAAGTGTTGCTTGGCTTTGCTGAAGAAGACATTTATGATTCGTCACGCCAAGCCACTGCCTTTGGCCTTCTCAAGGTATTTCTGTGCAGCAGGTGTATGGGTTCTGTGAGCCACTGAAATGGCAGTGATTCTGTCTGTTGGTGAAATGCTGTACTGTCTCAAGTCAGAAACAGGCCACTGAATGGTTTTAATGTTCTCTGTTATGGGGTGGATGGGAGAAGTAGCAAAGCTTTCCTGTTTGACTTGTAGTTGCTGTTTAAAATTGTTTGGGACGCTGTTTTACACGCATGTGTATGAGATGTATTTGGGTATGAGGATGTATTTGGGTCTGAGGATGTTTTTGCTAAAGAATCGACGTCCCTAATCATTAGACCAGGTATTCTGTGTCCTCCAAAAGAAACAGATAACAGGTTTGTAAGCCACCTTTTCTGCCCTTTTTTTTTAAAATTTAAAGTTGCTCTAGCTATGTTTGAAGATGTGAAAAAGTCAGTGTTAATGTATGACCTAAGACCAGTGTAGTCCCAGGTACTGCATGAGTATGCAAGCAAAATGGCATGACTCCAGCTGTACTTTCACATTTTTAGGCTATTTTATCCAGGAAGCTGATTGTCCCTGAAATTGATGATGTGCTGCAGAAGGTTGCCCAGCTGGCCATCACAGGTCAGAGTGAGCCGGTGCGAGTCCAGTGCAGGCAGGTTGGTAGAATGGAAAGTCTCTCATCTTGCTTTAGTAGCCTAACAGGCTGAGGGGGCTTAGAGTGGTTATCCCAGCTCTCGCAGACGTGTGCCTTAGCTCCACTGAACCCCTAGCCACATTTCTGCTTCTTACTGATCCTTGTCCCTTGGTTCTCTGGCTGCTTTTGTTCTTGTGGCTGATGCACAGCAGAATTGCGGAGTGCTTGCCTATAGTGAGACCGCTTGCCATGGAGTACCTTCAGAGGGCTGCTCAGCCGCAGTGACATGGTCCCTCATTTGGAGGCTTTTAGGCCCCTGTAACTGGGAGCTTTGCCCTTTTCTGAATCCCAGCAGAAGAGAATTTGCCACAAATCCATGATTCTTTCCCACTACTTCCTCCTTCTTTCCAAGGTAAAAGCCACCAAAAGGCAGAATTGGTGGCTTCATTTTAAGCACTGGGATACAGATGCAGCAGGAGCTGTGCATAACCAAATAGTGCATTTCCCTAGTTACAGGATGAATTTTGAAGAATGCAGAATCTCTCTTAACAGAATCCTGCACAAATCACAGTAATACTCTAAAGACTGATCTGGCAGTTGTCAAACGCCTGCAGATCCTGTTCGGGCACAGAACTTGAAAGCTGCTGTTCGCCCCTTGTGTAACAGGAACTTACACCGGAGAAGGTGATGATTCTCATAAACTTGCTGTTCCATCACTGCATTTTCTTCATAACCTTTTTAGAAGTTTTCCTGAGTGTTTCTTGTAACTCCTCTCTCTGTTGTTTTTTCTTTCCAGATTTACTTAAAATACATTCTGGACTACCCGCTTGGTGACAAGCTGAAAACCAATTTGGATTTCATGCTCGCACAACTGGAGTGAGTTTATATTCCTGATATCTGTGTTAGAACAGAACTTTGTTGCTTGAATATGACTTAGTGGCCACCTACTTCACCAAAGGGCTTTTCATGAGGAGGGGAGGGTGAGGCTGAAGTCTTGATTTTCCTACCTCTAAAACATTTCCCTTTTTCAGATGGGCTGTTTGATAAAGCAAGCCCTTTTTCTCTTCCCTGTTCCACAGCTGACTTTGTTCTTTATCTCTTTGTAAGCCAAGGCTCAGTTGTTTTCTTAGTGGTTAACCAGCTCGACTGGTTGTGAACCAGAGGAACTGTAAAATTCATAAAGAATAAGGGAAGGTACATTTATATGACTGCTGTCCCATGGCAGTGGTTTCAACTGCAGTTTCAGGCACAGGTGAGATCAACTGCACCAACTGAGCAGGAGCAGTGTGCCTGAAACTTCCTTCTGGGTGTGGCCCCTCCCTTGCTCAAGGTGACGGTAGTTTACCATGTTCCCTAGCACCATAGCACAGTGTGGTTGTTCTGACTCATCTTGTCTGGAGCCCTTTTTCACCTCTGTCTCTCTGTGCCTGTTCTCTGGGAGATGGAGCTGATGGGTCTGTTGCTCCTCTGCTCCTATCAGATCAGGTCAGGTAGCTGTTGTAGAAAGATCCCCTTCAGGGTGTGTCACTGACACTGGCCATTCTTGTAATTGTTAGCTACTTTCTAGAGTATTAACCCAGTCCTAACTGTTAATTGTTTCCTCACAGATACGAGTATGAAACTGGAAGGGAATCTGCACTGGAGATGATTGCTTACCTCCTTGATATGTTCCCACAGGTAACAAGCACCCCTTGGTGTTCCAAGCATCAAGCAGTTACTGCAGCTTGCAGTAACAGCATTTTACAAGCAGTTTATTTTGGGAGCCCTTATCTCTTATCATGAGCAGAATGTTCACTTATCTCCAAAGAACCTGGCCTTGCTCCAAAAGAGATATTACATGCTGGAAAGTCTGCAGTACTTCTTTATCTAATGTGCTCAGTCTGCAAGTAAAATAAAGCTCTGTCAGCTGGAATTTGGATAAACTTGATGGTGATTTATGCCAGGAAGAAACACAACCAATTTAGGAAATGGGTTAGGAATAGAAAGTGAAGTCTAGAGTTTTCTCATTGGGGTTTTTGGGGTTTTTTTTCAACATTCATGAGGTATGTTGTTGACCGAACTGGTAGGTAATGTACCATGTGTTTTGTTGGCCTGACTTGGGGAGGGCGGGCTTCTCAGTGGGGTGGATCAAAATGAAAGCTGAAAAATAACTGTGCATCTCTGCAGGATAACATACCCAAAATGCTAAGCTGCCTGGAAGCTCTGCAGCTGGAGCTTGACTGAACACTCAGGAGACTGAGAGAAGTGCAATCAAGCAAGAATTTGGGAGGAAGGAAGAGAGATTCTGTATAATAAGCTGTGCTTCAGCACCACCTGATTAGATTTAGTGTCTCAACTCATTTCCCAGCAACTCTGTACAGTAGCAGAGAGCTGCTATCTCTCAGAAAGGGGCTTTTGGGCTGATTGCTGCAGTGCTAAGGGACTTAAGCCTGTTACAGTAAGAGTTGAGCATGAAAATGCCCTTTGAGGTTTGACAAGTTGCTATCCCAGGGATGTGTTAGCAAATCAGAGCAGAGCTGGGGCTGCTGTACACTCTTGTGTGCTCCAACAACTGGATCGTCCTGTCCTTTCAGCTCACCTGCCTGATGTGGACCCCACTCAGGGCTGACATTGTTCCTATCTGCTGTGCAACAAATACCTCTTAAATGCCAGAAGCTTCTTTGGGATGTGTGGTTGACTAACGGTTGTTTCTTTCTAGGATCTCCTTCACAAATACTGCGGGTTGTTTTTTCTCTCTCTTTGTATGATGATGATAAATGATGACTCTGCCAAATGCAAAAAGATGGCGGCTTTGACATGTAAATCTCTGCTCAGGAAGATAAACAATGAAAAACAAGATCTGATGTTTACGCTGGTCACAGAGTGGTTTCACAGCAAGAAGGTATTCTTTGGTCTTTTCACTGACCAGGTCTGGACTCTGGGGGCTGAGTAAAATTAAGGCAAGTGAGAGACTGCTAATACCAGGTCTAGTGGATCCAGTTATGCCTGACTTAGGAGTTTTAGGAAAAGAGTGTGAGCAAGATTCAGCTTAGAATAAAAGCTCTGTAAAGCCATACTCAGCATCATGGCTCTTGATAGCAAAAAAAGGAAGAAATGATATAGCTTCGTATAGCTGCACAAATGTAGGGAACTGCTGCTGCTGTAGGTCAGCCTACAGACTTCACAGCTGCATTGTGCTGCTTTCTAACAGTTCCTCTTTTGGGTCTGGTATTTCACCAAAGGTAGTCTTTGCTTATGTTAAAGGTTTAAGCAAATTGTTTAAAGCTCTTCTGATCCCAGTAATTGGCTTTTCATGCTGTCTTTAGCTCAGACTTGCTTCAGTCTGTCGCCGGCAGCTGGAAGGTGGCAAACCTAGTCTTACAGGCCTCCCGTTTTGATCTGGGTGCCTGGGTGTTTAGTTATCTTCAAAGAGGACTCAGGTTCCATCCCTCTGTACTGGTGGAGTAAGTGTTGTTCAACACTTCATCCTTTTCATCTCTAATGTGTTCAGTTCTGGTGTATAGCTGTGAGCCGCCTGTTGCATTGTGAAGAATCAAAGAGTGCAAAGGAGTCCCCAGAGCTTTGCAGCTGGGAACCAGGCTGGAAAAGGCCTTTTGGCTTTCAGTGTCAGGGTGTGTTTCCAAGGATAACTTGTGCTGCCAGGTGCTTTTGTCCCTATCTGGCAGCATCTCCTTTTTCAGTAGTACTCTGAAACCCGGCTTCTCTTAAGATGCTGTTGCTATAGGCAAAAGCGGGGGTTGCTACCAGCTCCTGCACGTCGGAGCTGCAGTATTTGATGATCAGGTAACAAGGAGTGTTATTCTTTCTGTTGGCAGAGCTCACACAGGAGGTTGGCTGCCCAGGCCTGTGGTTTGTTTGTTGAAGTGGAGGGAGTAATGTTTGAACGGCGGCTTGAAGCTGTCCTCACTGTGATTGAAAAAGAAATCAACCCAATTAAATTTGAAAATGTAAGTAATTTTTCCCACGTCTGAGGTTTGGGGAAGGAGAATTAAGAAAATTGAAAAAGAGAAGTATGGGAGAGATTTGACTGTTGGACCTACTGCTTGGGACTGAGGAAAGACACAAAAAACACATTTGTTCTGAAGGGGACCTCACTGACCTAGAACCATATTTTTCATCTTTAAGCCCAAATTTGATGTCATGTGTTGCAGCAGAAGGGGTGAAGGTACTTTGCAAAGCCACCTGGCCTGAGCCTGAACCTATCCTGCAATATAATCCATCCTGTAACCAGCAAATATATTGCTCCTTGCCTTGGCCTCCATCACAGTCTCTGTGGGTGGAAGGGGTTCTTGAAACAGCTCTCGAGTCCCGGGCTTTTGTTTTCAGCCTGTATGACTTGGTGGGCTGACAGCATGTAGCAGTATGTGTGTCAAGGTAGCTTTCCCTGCTTCTGGTCTTACTTGCGGTGGCAGGAGATGAGGGACTTCTGGTTTTTGTTTAAAGTGGAGATATAAAAACCACCATTGGAAAGAATGGCAGGGTGCACAGGTGGCACTAGGATGGGTTAGAATTGGTTCAGTTGGAGAACATCCTGACAGTCACACACAGTCCTGACAACATCCGTTTAACTGGGAAACATGTCTGCTAGCTGCAGAGATTTAAACGTGGAAGGTCAGGAGTGCATCGCTTGTGACTGTCCGCTTTGTTCAGCGTTATCTACAGCTTTAACTTTCGAAGGAGTTCCTTTCCTGTACTTCAGAGCACAGTTTTGTTTTATGGAAAATGTTCTTAGTACATGTGATTAACTCAGAATAACAAGGCTGTCTCAGATTCTTCTTGGCATGTGATAATCCCAAAGGGATCCCAGTCACTGTACCTGGGGAACAACCACATATTTTCCTAAGGTGCAAGGGCAACATGCTGATAGAGAGAGAAGAGCCTCAGGGTATGTAAATTGGCAAGAGCTGAAACTAAAATACCTGCAGTGAGGAGAAATTCAGTGTGATCACCCCGTGTGCTGTGACGCACTGACTGGTGATATCAAGCCAGCTGGTGATTGCAGGTGTGGGGAGGACCTGAAGGCAATTTAGTGAAACACAGAGCACACAGTGCTGTCATAACAATGTGGAGCTTCTCAGGTGACACAGGCAAATCTGGGCTCAGCTTGGCTCTAATAATGAGAAACAAATGTGCACAAATACATGTATAGACATAAATTATATACATTGTGTGTGTAATTGCTTGCATTTAGAAACCTAAGAGTTTGTTACAGTAACATCTGAAAAACGTATAAAAAGCAAGAATGGTTGTAGCAATAATCTCTCCTGCAGAGGATCAGTCTCCAGAGGAAATGCTTTAGTGGAGCTGCTTCTCTTCTGTTTATTATGGGAATTGGGTACAAGTCAGTCTTCTGTTTCTTTGCAGGGTTGATCGGAAATTTATCTAGTAGGGTAAATAAGCACTGTCTTAAGGTTCTCATAAGCATCTTTCTTGACTTGCTTATTTTATTAGATAACTGAAGAGGAGGAGGAGAAGGCTGCAGATAGGCTGCTATTCAGCTTTCTTGTGCTGGTAACAAAGCTAATCACAGAGTGCAACTTGATTCAGTCAACCAAGAACAGAGATGTCGTGAGCAATATCTGGGGTAAGTATCAAGAATTATTACAGCTGTGTTTCAAGGGAGATTCTTTGTGTGCCATGTGGTTTTTCACACCCTAGTATAAACAGCTGAACTTTGTTATGCAAGGTTTGCGTGCTGCAGAATGCTAATATTAGGTGGTGAAAGGAAAGATGTTAATGGAAAAGGTTACGTGGTTGATGAAAACAACACACCCTCTGTCTCAGTTGCTGGGAAGTGTTTTCTATTATCCCAAGAGCAAATAGATGCAAACTATTGCATGTTTGACCAAATTACATCCTCTTGGATGAAAATGTTCAGTTCTTCTGGGAAGATGAGACTTTCTGGATGAGGTCATACATACAGTCAGCAAGTGATGACATTACCATTAATGGTGCTGTAAATGCTGCATGTCTGCCAGCATGTGAAGGCCTGGAGGTTATTTGATTCAAGCAATTTTCCTATGAGTGAGATTGTACAGTGTCAGGGTGGCTTATTGGCATTTTGTTGCCTTATTTCTGATTACTTCATTTGCTGCTATTGGAAGGCCTGGATCTGGCTGGTTAATGTCTTCAAAGAGTTCAGCCTGGCGGGTGCCTTTAGTGAGGTGCAAGATAACCCTTGTAAATCCTGGTTTGCTTGGTGATGTGCAGCTTGGGCAGAGGCGAGACAAGAGGGCAGCCCCATCTCTTCTCTGAAGCATCCTCAGTTGCCATCCAGGGGTTTGATCTGACCATCTGCAGCAGGGCCAGCTCACCCAAGCCCCACAGCAGCCAGTCCCCACAGATCATGGACAGATGGAGCTATGGCACTGAGTACCTGAGGGGACCATAGTTACTGCAGAAACATGACTTGTCGGACAGGATCGGAGCAAGTGTCTTTTTGTGCCTTGCCCACTTTTCCTGTCCAGTTGCCATCACTTGCCAGCAATGGCCCCATGTTTGGATATTTGGAAGTGCTGTGGATGCATTCAAGAAAACCCTGTCACCATGGGGACATTTGGCTACCTGTAGCTTTTTGCCACTCTACTTTGGCTGGATAGAGTTGCTAAGGAAGTCTTTGGTTATGTTCTGAGCAGATGAGCACAGTTCATTTCCTTCACCTTTTTATTGTAGCATGTGCTGTGGTAATTCTTGGAGGGACCTGGTTCTTTTTCTGCTCTCACTGGACTAGCTCCTGTGCTGAAAGAGGTTTTCTCTCCCCCAGGTCATGTCCAGTCTCACCTGTGGTATCCTCACAGCTGGGTCTGGCTAACAGCTACTGAGATCTTTGGCTTGTTGTTTGCATCTTACAAGCCAGAAGATCTTGTCAACAAGTGGAGGGAAAGAAAGGCAGAGAAGAGGAAAAAGACACCAGCAGAGCTGTCTGCATCCACAGTCTTCTTGACTGCTGAACTGGACAAAAAGGTAGTGATGTCTGTATGACTCCTGCCCCCCTGCACGTGCCCATTCCCTGGGTGGGTCGTAAAAGTAGCGTTATAGTTTGGCATGAATGTTTCTCTGTTAGTTGCTTGTCTGCTGCCTAACCCTGATCACTTAAAGCATTTGAGGAGGTGTCTCTGCTGCTGGAAGGGTGCTTCTCTGGGGTCTTATTCTCAGCAGTACAGGGATGCCTCTCTAGGCTGCAAGATGCAGGCAGGAGTTGTGCTGAGCCAGTCCCTTGGCCTCCCCTGGGAACTGCCTTTGGTGACCGCAAAACACTTCTTTTGAGTTGCTGCTGCTGTCTCCCTTTCATGGAGTAATTCCCTTCTCCTTTTTCCTCTCCCCAGATAAAGGAACTTGTGTTTGCATTCTGCCATCAGCTGCAGTCCAAGTTCCTGGACCTGTCTCTGGGAGAGCAGGTAAGAGCAGGAGCAGGTCTGAGGCTGCAGGAGGGCACAGATCAGGCCCTGACCCATGAGGGAGTCTTACGTCCTTGTCAGGACAGCAGCTGCTGATGGCTTGGGGCAAATACACAGTGCAGGGCCAGCTGCTCTGTGCTGAGGGCATACGAGCAGGTGTCTGTCTCACAGGGGCCCAAAAAAGTCCCCCATGTGATGTCAGCGTGCTGGAAGGGCTAATGGATGGCAGGGACAGAAAGGGGAGGCACCATGCCGGGCAGGAATAGGATCCTTTCTGTCCAGCCCTCCCAGGCTGGAGCAGGCTGGGCACACAGATCTCTGGTGCTGGTTCCCTGCAGCTCCGCTGGAGCCTTGGCTGTTTGCTGGGAGCATTTAGGCCATCTTAATGCTGTTACTTGAAGTTCTGACTCCACTGTTAACCTGGTCAGAGATTTCCTTGTGGAGAAACAGGGACTGCTAGACGTGGGGAAGACAAAAAGGAGCAGCCCTGCCTCAGGGTGCTGGAGCACAAAAGGCATGGTAGCTTATGGGGAAAGACTCTGCCAAACTACAGGAGGATATTGAGGTGGGCCTTCCTAGAAGCAACATGCAGAGCATGAACCTGTTACAGCCTCCTGGGTTGACCGGTTCCTCTTTCAGATCTAGCCTTGGCTCTTACATACTGCTGGTGCTGATACTGGGGGAATACACAGTGACTGACTACTATGTTTTTTGACACTTCAGGTTATAAAGAATTTGCTTTTTGTGGCAAAAGTTGTTTACTTGATAGCCCCTGCCTCAGAAGAAGGTAAAGAAACTGAAGGAGAACTTGGCTGTGAAGTGGAAGAGCAGGAGGCCTCAGAAGATGAGGAAGAGAAATACATTTCTGCTCAAAGAGAGGAAGAAAGAGAGGACACAGAAGAGAAAGGCCAGCCAGCCACATTGCTATGGTTAATGAAGAAGCTCTCTCTCATGGCAAAGCGAGAAGCAGCATATTCCCCTAAGGTCCCTTTAAAGGTAAGAACAGGGTTAGGCCAACTGCTTTTGATGTGGTAGGCACTCACACAGGAGAGTGGTGCTCTGGCTCTTTGCTTCCAGGGACCAGCTGTAGAGGGTGCTGGGAGCTGGTGCTGAAGCGAGGATTATTAGGTGCCACAGAAACAAGCATTTCAGTTTAGGACTCTTGGGAAAGGCTTGTGCCAGTCTCCTTCTCCTTGCTGTTGCTTCCAGCCCTTGTATGGGGTGGTGAAAGGGTGGGAATGCCAAAGGCACCAAGCTGAAGCAGACAGAGCACTGCCTCTGAAAGCCCAGGAGTGCGAGGTTTCTGCAGGCAGGCAGGGGAATGGCAGTGTGGAGTTACTTGGTATGAGAAAGGGAGGGTGTGGGAGAGCATCAGGAAAAGCGCTGTGGTTCCCTGTGGTGCAGAGTTAGAGAGGTTGAGCTTTCATGTCTTCAGCTGCCTCTACAGGACAGTGAGAACAAGCTTGTTGTTCCAAGTGTTAACAGCTGCCAACCCAGTGGAGTCAGAGCTCGCACGTTTACAGACACATGGGGTTGCGTCTCATCTAAAAGCTGCATTTGGCTGCAGTGAGACCTTGTAGCAGCAGCAGCGAGTTTCTGACTAGGGTATCTGAAACAGTGCCTTGCACGTTGAGCAGTGATGCACAGCACTCTTGCAGCAGTTCAGTTAGGCAGTGCCCTTCCAACCTTCCTAACTTCACGTTCCACACGCTCATTTTCAGAGAAGCTGCATCTTTAAGTTCCTGGGAGCAATCTCAGTGGATCTGGGGAAAGACAGGATCAAGCCGTACCTCCCAACAATTCTCACCCCTCTGTACAGGGAGCTGAACAGCACCTATGCAGAGCAAGGTAAGTGATTTCTCTCACAAGGACTAGGAAAGAGGAAAGCATGTCAGAGCTGTGCCTCAGCACAAACACTCGTGGCATTCTTTTTGTCTGTTGAGGCATAGATGCCATAATCGGTGAATTTTACCAACTTGCAGTCTAACCAAAATATCAGGAAAGAAGGAGAGTATATGTCAGCAGAAACAAAAATCTACATGTTGACAAAGACTGGAATAAAGTTAGGCAGGCTCCCGCATGCAAGTGGGTAAAGCTCGAGTGTATGATGTAGTGGGAAAAGTGGACTTATGGTGGCAAGACTGTATCCTTACTGAGGAGAGGAACAGAGTGCAGGTGCTAAGGAAGCCACAGGGCTGTTGCAGGTGTCATTCTTTTTGAATTGCCGTGTCAGATCTGTTATGAGGCTTAGGGGCATGAAGATCCATGCCCTATGGTTAACAGTGTGTTTCAGTTTTAGTGTAAAACAGGGCGTGTTTGGTGTTTGCTTGATGTTTTTGCCAAGCTCCCCCTTTTGAAACAGGGAAAACAACCTTTAATGTGTGTCATGCTCACAGTCATGGAAAGTCACCTTTGCAGGCAGGAGAGCAGAGCTGCCTGCTGGGGGAATACAGCAGGCGGTGTGTGCAGGCAGGTGTGCACATACTGAACTGGGCACAGGACTTCTCCCTTCCTCCTGAATGAGGCCAGGTTACTCTGTCCTGCTAGATACTGCCTGAGCAACACCACTAATTTCTCCCTGGAGATCTGTGTGTGTTTAAAAGAAGTCATGCCTAGTAGGGGAAACCAGCTCCCATTTAACATGAGACACTCCTGGCTTAAGAGCAGGACACTGCTGTTCAGATAGTTAATGAAAATGTGTTAAGTCAAGCAAAATCCAGTATCAGGAAAAGAACAGACAACAAACCAAAAAAAGAGTTAAGACTACTCTAAATCTGTGGTTTGTATGTGCTATGAAAATCTCACGTGCAGCACTGGGTCCCCACATCTCAGAATACAGAAGAACTGGAAACATTTGGAGGAGAGCAGCAACTGTATTCTAGGGATGGAGGGAACAGCTGCCTTGGCTACCATTGTTTTAGCTAAGCAAGTAAGAGACTTGGAAAAGAAATGGTAGAGACAATATAGTGAGTGGATAAAGATCAATGATGTTTTGCTTTCTCTGCCAGCACAAGAACTAGGGACCTTCAAATGATTTTTCAGAAGAACTGCAGGGATGGTTTTCCACATGATGGAGGTGTAGACCCAGGCAGCTTGTCACTGAAGGATCTTGTGGAGGCAAGCAGCTTACACAAGCTTCTCTGGAGTACTGTACAAGTACTTGGAAGAGGGATGTGTTGGAAGAACGAGGGGAACATTTGCCCTGCTCTTGGTTTTCTCTTAGCATCTCTTTGTAGTCATTATTTCCCCCCAATGTGTGTGTATATATATTTACATTTGTATAAATATATATATTTACATTTTGGTTTTCAGTGATGATAGTTAACATACTGTAACTAACTAGTGGTCCTAACCATTAAGCCAGACCTTACTGCGCCTACTGGACAGAGATGCTGGCTGAGAAAGCTGCTGAACTAGAACCATTTCTATTTCTAACAACACCTATTCCAAAAGAGCCCTGCTGGCTATCTATGGCAAGCCACCCTTAATAACCTTTGAGATGCCAGTAGCCTTCTGCAAAAAATTTTTGCAGAAGCATTTTTTTTTGTTTGCCTGTGTGAAGCACCACATACAGTCCTCTGGGAAAGCTGGTGAAGAACCAGAAGATTTCACAAGTGTCTTTGCTCTGGCCTCTACAGTATCCTGGGCAAGATGAATCAGTACAGTGTCCTTTAGTAAAGAAAGGGGAATCCTTGTTGGGCTCTTGGCTTTCATTCCATAAGTTGAAAAGATTAAGGAAGTTAATTTTGTTTAGATCCAACGCTGAAGAACCTCTCCCAAGAAATCATAGAACTGCTCAAGAAGTTAGTTGGACTGGAGGCCTTTTCGCTTGCCTTTTCTTCTGTGCAGAAACAGGCCCATCAGAAAAGAGCGATGAGGAAAAAGCAGAGGGCTTTGCAGGTAAGGGTTGATTCTGCTTTCTCTTCCAGGAAAAAGAAATAGGGTTTTCCTAAAGGCTTGAGAGCTGACTGGGAAGGTTAATTTATAGGAAGAACTTCATCCTGAATTTGGACAGTTTCATTTCTGAACTGTCACAAGAAACTGTTTTAAGATCAGCCTCTTGAAGAGGTTTGGGCTGACAGTGATGCTGTGCTTTCCCAAAGAGCACTGCTAAACCTGGGCAGAGCACCCACAAAGAATTCCCTCAGTTCTGAGGAGCCTAAGAACACCCACACATTGTCTTATCAGTCACCAGTTTCTTAGGAAGTATCTGATGTCTACAGGGAGAGCTGTTAGTCGTAACTAAACAAACAAATGTATTCTTTTTCACTAGACTGTAGCAAACCCTGACATTGCTGCAAGGAGGAAGCTGAAGAGACATAAGAATAAAGCAGAAACCAGAAAGAGAAAAATAGAATTCTTGCGCCCTACCTACAAGGCCAAGAGACCTCGAAGTCACGCACTGAAAGATTTAGCAATGGTGGAATGAAAAGGCTTTTTCTTCCTGGAGGATTAATTTAGAAATGACCGTTTAAAAAAAAAAATTACATATTTTAATTGTATTTATTTGTATTTTAATGTCCTCTTTTTCATCTAGGATCTTAAATAAAAGCTTCTCGCTTTTTTTCCAAACACGTATATTTACCAGAGGTGTACAGTTGAATGGACAACCAGCATATCTTTTGTATTAAATTTTAGTTCATTTTTAAAAGATGGGTTATGCGATGACTGCATGCATTCCTGTGAGCACCCTAGCTCCTGGAGAGAAAACAATCTGCCTCCCGACTTCGATCCCTCTTTCAGTTCCCGCAGCTATACTGAGCAGCCTGACTGTCATTTCTGGCTAAGCTGAGAGTATGGGAGTAACAGTTCATGAAGGTGGGAACTAAATTCAAATTACAGCCCTAGCCCCTCAGGGCAGGAGGTGGCTATTGAAGACATTTATTTTCCTTTCAGAAAACCAAGGCTCTGTTAGAAGCTAGAGAGAGGTACAGTATTTATCTCTGTTGCTGTACTTTACTGTAACATCATATTGAAGCGGAAAAACTCCACAACTCGTGAAAGTTGTAAAGTAGGTATGTAGTTTATTCAGCGCTGAGGCGCATGGGGGATAGCTCCACCAAAGACATGCGCGCCTTTTCGCAAAACCTCTCCCTCTATCTATTCCCCAAAGTGTTGCATATGCATAAGTTTTGTAATTCATTCATATTAATTACCTAGCCCCACCCAGCCCTGCTTCGTATTATAATTAGCTAGAGTCCTTCTGCACCTGCATAGTGCTCCCTGGCGGTCGTGGGGTGGTCGACAGGATGAAGCAAATGAGTCTTCATTGGAGTTGAACTTCTCACCTCCTGGTCTCTTGGCCTCAGTCCGAAGAACCAGGATGCTGCCCAGCTTGTTTGGGGCCTGCTTGAGGCCCAAGCAGCCCTCCCTATCTCCGCGGCCTTGCAGGTGTTGCATTCTTTCCTCTCGTTTGGGTTAGCAGTTCCTCCCCTTATCACAGCTTTGATCCTCTCATCCTGTCTTCGCAAACGTTAATCATATATTGGCCCAACAGCTATTCTGAATAGAGTTATTCTCTGAGCCCTTGTTAAATTTAAAACCCCCTGTCTCAATATCTACACTGAAGGATTCTGAAGTATAACATCAGCTTGAGGAAAGCTCTTTAAATGTTCAGCTATGTGGCTGCTGGAACTAGCACCAGTTGGACTTGTTTCTGTAAGCAAGCAGCCTCTAGCAATCAACACACCTGGAAGTACAGATGACAGTTCCAGATTTTATTAGTGTTTTAATTACACAAATAAGAGTAGCCACTCCAAACCACCAAAGAGGGGGGAAACAAAAACAACCTTTCCTAGCCAGTAAGACTTTCATACAAATTAACACAAGTATATCCTTTAAACATAAAGAAAGAAATGGAATATCATAATGTGCACAAGACAGTCACTTGGTTCAGTTTTACAATTCAGGAGAGGCATCCACGTTACAGGAGTCAAACTCACATCTGTCCTATTTACAAGTATTTGTGGCCTGAAAATACTTGACTGCAGAAAGATGGATGTTGGGTATAGGTGAAACTTATTTGCAGTGGTCAGTTTCGTATCACTGCCTGCTCTTCAAGGCCTCCACCAACCTAGGGAAAAGGTTAAGTCACTTGAGTGAAAAGTCATTTCAATTATGTTGAGACACTTTCAGGAGAAAGCTACTTTTTCTTCTTATGTGGACTTCTGTCTTTTATGGCAGACAGACCTTCCACAGATGAAGTCTTAAAAAAAAAAAAAAAAAAAGCTATTTTTCTAATGAAGCGTAATTGGACCGTTACTCACCATTCCATTGCTTCATCAAGGCCAGTGCCTTTAGTGGCAGAGGTTTTGAATATCTGCCATTTTCGGTCCTTCAAAGCCGGTAAGCCAAGTGCATTTGCCATTTCTGTGGGAGTCATGGCCTGTTCCATGTCCTGTTTATTTGCAAATACCACCAAAATGGCTTTCTTCAACTCTTCTTCCTAGAAAAGGGGAATCGTGCACATTGTTGCACAGACTTACTGCAGTTAGTTAAGCAGAGAAAACCCACAGAGTGAAAAGAAACTTCAACAACTCTGATGATTTTCAGTTTGCTGATCTTTGTTCTTTAGAAATTTTTTCAGTGAAAGAGTGGAATTTACTTTCAATGCCAGCTGCTCCCAGTGTGATAGCACACAGGAACAATTTCAAACATGGCAGGTTACGCCTTTTACATGATGAAACAAATGGGTAGCTGGATTTAACAAGACATATCAAAGACCTTGCAGAAATTTTGATTTTAAAAAAAATGAAGTTTTGCTCAACTCGTCTTCTTACTCCTATTACCCTGTTCTACATGTTCTTCATCTTCAAAACACAGCAGGATAACTCATCACTGTTAATCCTTCAGGGCCTGATTTTGCCACCACTGAAGCACTGAGCAGCTGTCCTTGCAGACAGATAAATTTTCCTATGACCAAAAGGCTACATGGAACTGACTCAGTGCCCAGAGACAGTGCTGCACAGAACTGTGAAACATCTGCGGCATATTTTGTGCTTTTCAGTCTGATGTGTTACATGGACCTATTTTGGAGTTTCACAAGTGAAGCTGAGCTCCACTTGATTCACTGAATCCAATTCCACGTTTGCTCCAAAAAAGGTTTTAATTTCTTTATTTCTGTTCTACTGTCATCCTTGTTTTCTTACCTCTAACATAGCAACAAGCTCTGATTTTGAAGTGCCAATTCTGTCTCGATCACAGCTGTCCACTACATAAATGACTGCATCTGTATTTGAATAGTAACACCGCCAGTATGGCCTGCAGAAGAAAGATAAGTTCCAGTCATATAATTTGCATTTTAGCAGAGCTTTTTAGCCAGATAATGAAAACCAGAGGAAGTGAAAACTGTCTCTGAGGTGAAAGGTCCCAGGAAGTAAGTAGAAGATTATTACAAAGAGGCTGCAAAAAGGAACAGACAGTACAAATACTCTTAATAGCAGCCAAAGGGGGAAGAAAAAAATTTTTAAAAGCAGCAGCTTGAAAATAGGGAAAGGACAGAAGTGCTGGGGACAGATTTACTTGGGAATCAGCCTGCAGGACATCAGGTCCATAACTGAGGGGCAGGGTAGCAACTAAAGTTAAACACACAGGCTTCTACCACAGATAATCATTAAGGTCACCAAAGAAGGATAAACAGAAAAATCTTAAGTGACTAATTCATGCAGGCAAGTAATTAACAAAGATCAAAACGAGCCACCTTTTTCAGAATTATATTACTGAAACTAAAAAGGTGAAGTAACCTGCACCTTACTAACTGTACCTCGCTACCACTACTTCGCATTCAAAAAGGAATCACGAGAAGAGCATGCAGGGGTACTGAGGAGATCACTACAATTATGCATACAATGACTTATTACAAAACTTTTAACGTTCGCTAAAAAAAAATTGTCTATACCTAAATTCAACTTCCTAGCTTTGCATTCTTAATGATATTTAAATATCTTTCGGGGTTTACATCCCTTACTTCCCTCTTTCTCAGCATGCTAAACAACTGCCTGCTACACAAGTAAACTTGTTTTTCAAAGCAAAACTGTATACAAGTTAAAACATTCACTTGTTTCTTTCCCATATGTAACCTAAAACAGGTTTTACTAACTGAATTCTGTCAGATTAAAGTGCTCTCCTGACAATGGGCTGTTTTTAAAACTTAACCGATGTTCAGAAGCGCCAGCTATGAGCATTCCAAGAACTCTGCATTTTTTACAGAAATTTAATTCTATCTTTTAAGAAATCTATTACCTTATGCTTGTCTGTCCTCCCAAGTCCCAAACTTGAAATTTCAGATTCTTGTATGTCACTGTCTCAACATTGAATCCAATGGCTGAAACAAAGTTAAACAATTTCACCGTTGGTGATTTTTTTTTTTCTCAAGAACATTACAGCACTTAGTTTAAAATTTTCAGGCGTGAGAATTCTCCGTAGCTACATAATAAAGTTCATGCCCTTTGCAAGGTTACCCCAACAAACAATTATGGCTCAAAATAATGTGGTATTTTTTCTCTTTCAACAATAAAAACACACTATGAGCATATTGTAGAGATTTGTAACAAATGCTAAGGTTAAAAATGAACAGAAGTGTGCCTGAAATCACCAAAACAAACAGAGCAAAGGTTAAAGGAATGGCCTGGTTTGATAACGAAGTACACAACTGACAGCAATAAAACACTAAGGAATGTGTCCTGCATGTCAGCACCAGATCTGTGCTCCCGTAAGACTACATACAGCAGAACCAACTTCTCAGCTGAAGACTTGGTGCTATGGTATCCGGAAGACAGCAATAAGGTTACAGCATATTGCACGTCATTCCTTTTCCTGCCAGCCCATCATCTCCTTCCACGAGATCACAGAATCGTAGAATGGTTTGGGTTGGAAAGGACCTTAAAGATCATCAAGTTCTAACCCCCCTGCCATGGGCAGGGACACCCCCCACTAGACCAGGTTGCTCAAAGCCTCATCCAGCCTGGCCTTGAACACCTCCAGGGATGGGGCATCCACAGCTTCCCTGGGGAAGCTCTCTGTTTTCTAGCTTCCAGAAATAAATAATCTGTGTCTTCCAAATATAATGAGGTAGTTATTTATACTGATCTGTCTATTCTAGTAAAGGAAATTCATTTCTTTGTGAAGCTCTTGTCCAGAATGTTAGCAGCAAAACTGTCTTAGAGATCAGAAGTACTTGTTTGTTTTTTTGTTGTTTTTTTTTTTTTTTTTAATTAAAATGAAATGAATAATTTTGGGATTGGACTAGATGATCTTTCGAGGTCCCTTCCAATCCCTAACATTCTGTGATTCTGTGAATAAGTGTGAAAGAGCATGTTTTTAGGCTTATGATTTTTGTTTCTTATGTAATATTGCCTTTAATCTTACAGTTTTGGTTTCTAATATATTTTATTCAGCCCAGTCTTATACACGCTGAATGGAAGCACAGCCTTCTGGCGTGTCAGCCACTCCTCCCAGTTTCGTATCATCAGCAAACTTGCTGAGGGTGCACTCTACTCCCTCATCCAAGTCGTTGATGAATATATTGAACAGCACTGGTCCCAATACCGAACCCTGGGGGACTCCACTAGATACAGGCCTCCAACTAGACTCCATCCCATTCACCACAACTCTCTGGCTTCTTTTCTCCAGCCAGTTCACAATCCATCTCACTACCCGATCATCCAGATCACGCTTCCTCAGTTTGGCCACAAGGATACTGTGGGAGACAGTGTCAAATGCTTTACTGAAATCGAGATAGAAAGAAATTAAACAGGTACAACTCGCTGACACCATCCTATGTAAAACTTTTTTTGTACAATAACGATCTCTAGAATTCACAGCATAACTACATTTGGAGACAAAAGCCTTATACAGTCAGCAGTTACCATTTACTGAACGTTTGCCTATCAAGAAAAGCCTGTCAAATCATGGTAACAATTTTAAGGTCAAATACTTCTTGCATCAAGCAGGGCAGCATAAAATCTTCTTTTATGTAATACTTCTATAGCACCCTATAATACTGTTCTGCAAGAAAGTTCTTAAATACAGCAGTGCAAGGCTCCCACAATGCAAGGTCCTTTTGTTCATGAAGGAAGTGCATAGTGAGTTCAGCTGCCAAAGGTTACGTGTTAGAGCAAATTGGCTATTTTCACTAAGGGACTGACCACTTACTCGGAATGGTGGTAACAACTTCTCCAACTTGTAACCTGTAGAGAATGGTCGTTTTTCCTGCTCCATCCAGTCCCAGGATGAGAATCCTCATCTCTCGAGTTCCAAACAAACTGGAAAAGATGGTGGAGAAAAAGCCCCCTACAAAAAGCAGAACACAAAGATGTTTCAATGTCAGCTAGCAATACAGAGCATATGGGAAGGCAGACAGATCGACCTTGTTTCTTATGAACCAACAATATGTTACTTTTCTCCAATGAAAACAGACAAATGCAGGTTGTCACCCAGACACCGGTGTGCTAAACTATAGTATATTTTCCTGCTTTTATGTTGCTCTTTTATGGTAGCTAAAACCAGCAAAATCACAAAGCGTGCAGCATCACGCTTCCTCATTGTGGTTACAATTTTTTTTTCCTTTTCTCTCGTTTGCCAAAATCTGTGCCTCCTTCTTTTTTGTTTGTGTCGGACTCTATCTTTTCAATGCAACAGACTATGAAAGGACATGCTGAAGACCGAAAGAATTGTCTCTGATGTTTATGGTCTCCCACAAGACTGTCCACTTCTTTTTTCTTAAAAAGAAGTATAAATCAGTGGGTACGTGTTAAATCACAGTCCATTACAAACTATGAAGCTGCAGTAAATTAAGTACATTAATGCCACAAAGAAGTCTAGAGCAGGCAATTTTAAGTGGCCCCCCTGCTTTTTTTTTTTATTTTTCCAAAACTGTCTTGCCCCAACAACTCATTTATTCTTTAAATGCATGTAAGGGTACTAATGGCCAGATTAATACCTCATTTACGCCTGTTAGGTGTTTAACTGTAGAAAGAACACTAGCGTTCTAAGACAGTAACAATGACATTTTTTCCAATGACTTCTATAACAAATATATCTAATGCTGAATAATAATTTTGTAAATCCACTTAAAACCTGTAAAAGGTAATGAAACACCAAACAAGCTAGAATCATGTTTGATAGAGACAAATTTGAGAAGATTTGCAACCAGAATCTTATTGAAAGAGGTTTTGATAAAAAATATTCCCTGTGTTTGCCTCTCTAGGCATCTGTGATGCCTTTCCAAGGAAAGGAGGGAGCAATGAGCTGTGTGTTTATGCATGAGAAAGCATTCAAACTGAGAACAGGTTGCTTTACTTCCTCTAAGCCCATCCCATCACGGAAGCCATGCACACTACAGACCTAGAAAACACAGAGAAGGTAAAAGGGATTATCTGCTGCCAGTCTGCACAGTGCTGCTTAAGGCACTGTTTACTGGGAGACGGGGAAATAACCTTACAGAACTGACCTGCAAAAGGTATTTCACAGAATCATAGAATGGTTTGTGTTGGAAAGGACCTTAAAGATCATCAAGTTCCAACCCCCTGCCATGGGCAGGGACACCCTCCACTAGACCAGGTTGCTCAAAGCCTCATCCAGCCTGGCCTTGAACACCTCCAGGGATGGGGCATCCACAACCTCCCTGGGCAACCTGCTCCAGTGCCTCACCACCCTCACAGTGAAAAATTTCTTCTTAATGTCTAGTCTAAATCTGCCCTCTTTCAGCTTAAATCCGTTACTCCCCGTCCTGTAACTACATGCCCTTGTAAAAAGCCCCTCCCCATCTCTCCTGTAGCCCCCTTCAGGTACTGGCAGGCTGCTGTAAGGGTCCCCCGGAGCCTTCTCTTCTCCAGGCTGAACAGCCCCACCTCGGTTCCAATACAGACATTTCAAGGGGAGGGCTACTGTGTAACCCGGGGAGGCCCAAGATAAGAGGACTCTTTCCTCTCAGTCAGTAACTCTGCTTTACTGCCACACATCTCTCATTCCCTCTTTTTACATTACGCTTTTCCCACACAAAACACCGCTCAAATACCATCTGTAACCGCACAGATTTACGTTAATCACTGACCCCTAGACTCAGGGCCTCTCGCTATTCTACAAACCTCTTTTCACGATTAATCCCTGATCAGCAACTTCTTAGGGACCCGATTCTCAGGAGCACAGACGCGTCACGGCCTCTGACCAAACGCCCGGAGGCTCCTGCTGCGCTGCCCACGCCGGTCCCCATCGCACGGGTAATGCCGAACCCCGAAGCGCTCCCGCGACGCCACCATCCCGCCCGCCCACACGGGCCTCTTCGCCCGGGCCCGCTCCCCGTTACCAGCTCGGGCTGAGGCGGGTAGGCACCAACCGCTCCCCTCCCCTCACCCCGCCGCACCTCAGCGGGTCCCTCCCCGCACATCTCCCCAGGCCGCAGGGCGGAGGGGGGGGGGGAAGAGGACCCCTCGCGCCGCTCCACGGGCCACCCCGGGAGCCCGTGTCGGGCGCTGAGGCCGCCGCTCGCCCCTCACCCATGTCGAGCCGCTACACCGCGCCGCGGCCACCCTGCCCCGCTCCGGCCCGGTCGGTGAAGCTCTGCCACCGCCTCTGAGGTGCCGCCGCTCGTACGCTCCACGTCGCTGCGGCGAGTAAACGAGGCGCTTCCCCTCCCCCGCTCCCTCTCGCCGATTCGACACGGAGCTGAGACGGCTCCCTCCCTGCACGCCTTTTGGCGAGAAAGGGAAGGGCTAAGCGCGGGGTTTTCTCCTGCAGATGGGCAGGAGAAAGGGAGGAAAGCTTTTTAAAAAAAATGAAAAAAGGGGGCCGGAGACAAAAACGTGACGAATCTGCGGCGGTGGAAACGCGCGAGACCTTGGTATGTGGGAGGTGCCTAGACCACTCTGCTGGGGTGGGGATGGGAGACAAACCAGCCTGCAATAGGTGTGCCCAGGTGGACCAGCTCCTAGAACAGATGGCCAAATGCAGGAGGAAGTGGCAAGACTGAGGAGTATCAGGGAGTGTGAGCAGGAGATAGATTGGTGGAGCTGCACCCTACCATCCCTGAGGCAAAAGGCAGGAGACAGAGGCTCCACAAGAAGCAGAGGATCCCTTCCCCTCTTGCCAGCAGGATGAAGGAAGGGACCTAAAAGAAGGGGGAGAATGGAAACAGGTCCCAGCCCGGGGGGGGGGGGGGGGGGGGGGCAGGCGAATCCCCTCCCAACCTTCCTCACCCTCCCAATTGCCTTTACGCAACAGATACGGAGCACTGGAACTAGAGGGCCAGGAAAATGAGGAAGGTGAAGGTCCATCCAGGGGGTCGCCTAAGCTGAGACAGTCGGCCCCACGCATTGCGACTGCCTCAGTTAAGAAAAGAAGGAGGGTAATTGTCATCGGTGATTCCCTCTTGAGGGGAACAGAGGGTCCAATATGTCGACCAGACCCTTTACCCAGGGAAGTCTGCTGCCTCCCTGGGGCCCGGGTTAGAGATGTCACCAGGAAGCTCCCTGGTTGATACAGCCTCTGATCACTACCCACTACTGGTCATGCAGGTTGGAAGCGATGAGGTTGTGGAGGGAAGTCCAAAAGAAATTAAAAGGGACTTCAGGGCACGGGGGTGATTGATTAGAGGATCAGGAGCACAGGTCGAGTTCTCCTCGATACCCACAGTGGCAGGGATGAATACTGAGAGGATCAGAACACACCTGATCAACACCTGGCTCAGAGGCTGGTGCCAGAGGTGCAATTTTGTTTTTCTTGATCATGGGGAGGCTTATGTGGCACCAGGCCTGCTAGCAAAAGATGGAGTTCACCTGTCTCACAGGGGGGTAAGGATTCTTGCTCGTAAGCTGGCAGGGCTCATCAAGAGGGCTTTAAACCAGGTTCGAAGGGGGAAGGGGGAATTCCCAGGCCCATTACAGGCAAGCCCAGGGGGGGCACGCTGGGGGTAGGAGTGGACTCTACAGCTCAGCTCAAGTGCACTTACACTAGTGCAGGCAGTATAAGCAACAAGCAGGACGTATTTAACGACAAAAAAGCCAGCAACAAATGCCCAGAGCCTGGAAAAGGTTCACAGGCTGGCATGAGGGTGGCTGGAGGGCAGCACACAGGAGGTCCAGCCTCCTTGGGAGCCCAACTTAAGTGCTTCTATACA
>WKFP01014380.1:771351-797122 GCA_011057875.1 Pterocles orientalis
GGATGAGAAGCTGAACATGAGCCGGCAGTGTGGGCTTGCAGCCCAGAAAGCCAACCGTGTCCTGGGCTGCATCGAAAGAAGCATTAGCAGCAGGTCAAAGGAGGTGATTCTCCCCCTCTACTCTGCTCTCGTGAGACCCCACCTGGAGTACTGTGTTCAGATGTGGGGCCCCCAACATAAAAATGACATGGACCTGTTGGAGAGAGTCCAGAGGAGAGCCACAAAATTAATCAGAGGGCTAGAGCACCTCCCCTATGAGGACAGGCTGAAAGAGTTGGGGTTGTTCAGTCTGGAGAAGAGAAGGCTCTGAGGAGACTTGATAGCAGCCTTCCATACCTGAAGGGGGCTACAGGAGAGATGGGGAGGCACTCTGTATCAGGGAGTGTAGTGAGAGGACAAGGGGTGATGGGTATAAGCTGAATGAGGGTAAATTTAGACTAGACATTAGGAAAAAATTCTTTACTGTGAGGGTGGTGAGGCATTAGAACAGGTTGCCCAGAGAAGCTGTGGATGCCCCATCCCTGGAGCTGTTCAAGGCCAGGCTGGATGAGGCTTTGAGCAACCTGGTCTAGTGGGAGGTGTGCCTGCCCATGGCAGGGGGGTTGGAACTAGATCTTTAAGGTCCCTTCCAACCCAAACCATTCTATGATTATATCCTTTCTTGAAATATTACATTAATCATAACTCAAGTTACAAACAATCCTTTATTTTTTCTGTCACGTTGGGAGCAGTAGGAAAGAATACACAAAACTGATCTACAGGGATAAGAAAAAAAAAGTAACAAAATACTTTTGACATTATTTAGAAAATGTATGATCTGTAAAATCTGATGAGGCAGAAGACATGCCCTAGTACATCGCTTCAAGGGGCAAGCAACATGTATCAGAGTCTTTTAGGTCCTTGATATCCTTAGGAGTCCACGAATACGTCTAACAAGAGCTTGAATAAAGGTATATCTTGACCGAACCTTAGAATATAACCCTTCAATGTCCAGCAGCTTCTTCTGCAGAGACTCACCAAAGCTGTTGGTGGCTTCAACCTGAAGCTGAGAAACAGAGATTTGTTGCAGTCAACAATACAGTCTTTTCTTTTTGGAATGCCTGCTTATCCATCATCAACCACCTGTCAACCCTTTTACCATGATTTATTCTCTAAGTCACTTTCAAAAGTGCGTTTTTTTCCTGACTCTCAGTAAGTACTACTTGCATTCTTCCCTTACGTTTCTCCCTCTAGACCACACAGCAGATAGCCTTTCTACAGAGGTTTTTGGGTGACTCAGCATTTACAGATTATCCAAATATTAACACCTTAAAACCCCTCCAAGTTTTAGGAATTAAACAGTCTTATATAATTCAGCTTTTTCAGTTACAGTTGTACAAACACGCCTTCCAATTAAAATTTTCCTAGTCTTTTAAGCACTGTCCATGTGCACAGGCAACATTTTTTCACTCAAAGATATGTAAGCAGTCACTGGAGAAAAATAATTACATTCAAAGCATTTTAGCAAGATGTTACTGTGTATTTTACATCTGAACAAATGAAATAAAAGACAGATGCCTCATCACAAAACACACATACAACTGTTCTTATAGTTCTAGATCTTATAAAGATACTTGAGACTGCACAGGTTTTTGAGGACAGTTTTTTCCTGCACAAACAGTGGTAGAAATGTCAGTGGGATTTATCAATACAAATGATATTTTTTTCTACCACTTTGCATCAAATTTACACAAACTATTAAATTGTTGTGTAAGTGGAAGTAACTTCTTTGCTCGCATTCACATTTCTTAGTCTGCTCAGTTTCTGTTACCCTTTTTAATCTCATTTCTCTACAGTCTGCAGCTGAACTGTAGTATTAGGATAATTTACAAGAGAAAAGGATTATTTTTTTGTAAGTCTAGCTCATTTGTCATTTAACTTTTTATATTAAGACTTAAAAATGTGTGCACCAGCACAACTGTTACCTGCTTCATAATACTGCTTCATTAATTTTAAATTAAGTTATATCCTGTTGGTGTTACCACAGGTTCTTCAGAGATGAGAAAACTACAGTCAGAGTGCTCTTGCTATCTGTATGGGAATTGAGTGCATTCTGTACTTTTCAGCACACTGTCACATCTCACCTGTTCTATATCATGTTGGCTCACTCGATTCAGTCCACTACTGAAATCCAAGTTGGAATCTGAACCAAAGGAATCTAGTGATAGAAAATGAGACGTTAAGATTATGTTGGCTGCTCCACACTATCTTCTCCACGTCAAGTTATAAAATGAGTTTAAAATTCAGTGTTCCAAACTGATCAGTAAACTTGTGCATTAGAAATGACGCTAATGTTTTGACTTAAATGATTTAGAGAAAATGTGTTAAGTAAGAGCTATAAATAATTTTGATCACACAACATGGCACTTTAAGCAAAAAGTTCCTTCCCAGATCACTTCTCCCTTTCTGACTTCCCTCCGTTCCTAATTTTTATTTATTTAAAAATCAAAATTCAACAACCTTAAAATCTTCTGGTGAATCAATGGTGCCTACAATTCTAAAAATACTTTTAAAACCATTGATATTAATTTTAGGTCTTAATTTTATCTTATTATATTGAATTACTTTCTTATAAATTGTTTCAAATCACTGATCTGATTATATTATTTGAATGTGACTTGGTTTGAACAACAGAAATTTTAAAAAAAGTTAATTTTACTTTCCTTTGGAAGTTACATATAATACACAGAACCCAAAAGTCTATGATTCATCAATGTTTGTATTGCCAGTTCTCCAGTAGAAAATCCAAAGGTCTGCCAAATCCAAACAAAATCTCTTTTGTTAAATATAAATGGCAAAATATTAACAGTAGCAAATCAGTTTACAAGTTAACCAATCAGAATTTATGCAAAGGCACTTTGCTGCCTGAGAAATTCTACCTTGCAGCCTTCCTTTCTTAAATGACATCCTGGAGGACAGGAGCGGGTCTTGGGAGTCAGCAGGTGTGCAATGCAGTAGATAGTGTTCCAGATGACGCCAAAAAATGAAGAGACATGTTTCTATAATATCTGCAGACACATCTAAGTGAAGGAGTCTAATTTTGTTGTCTTTAGATTATACATTTACTATATGAGCATATTTACACACTCCGAAGCAGCTGAAGACATTATCTCAGCCGTCTGTCACCTCTTCCAGCAGAAACTTCTCACCCCCACTGCTATGGGTTGGTAATGGATTGCTTGCACGCTCCTTTCCAGCTCCAGTACAGCGCTCGGTAGGTTACGTCAATGCCTGACACTCACCCAGAAGAGGCTTCAAACCAGCACTGCACCATAGCAGACTACAAGTGCTCGTGTGGTTTGTAATGACAGCTCAGTAGCAGAGACAGTGAATTAAAGCTGAGGTTATAAAGCTGGGGATGGCAGTAACAGCTCAAGTCACAACAGGTAAGTCCGCAACAGCACATCTTTCCCAAAGAAGGTTTTAGAGGAAGATTCAGATCTGCTGCAGACAATTATTTTGTGCGTGACTAGTTATTTCCATAGAACTAGTGGTGTCTATAAGATTAGGTTTATGCAAGGTTGACTTTAAGACTGGAAACTCCAGTTGCTCTAATAGGCACCTCAAAATTATTTTTCAAAATATTTATTCCACCACACTTGTACATATCTGAATGTTTAGAGGGTCTGGATACTAAATTGAAGAGCTGGGCTGTAATAACTCCTCCATTATAATGTTGAAGAAAGTCCTAGCAGGGTCTCCATGATGGGAATTACTAACTTGAAAATATTTAAATTCTGACAAGAGCAGAACAACAACCTCTTACTAATTTAATTTTCAGTATTTCAAATTTCATTTTTGCAAAAAGTATTATTCAATGTAATTAGAAATCTAGGTAAAAAAACCCAAACCTGTTCCTATTTCTCTACTTTTCTGGAGCATTTCCTTGAGGGTCATTTCAATTTTAGAAGGATACAAGAACAGAGAGAAAGCAGCTTGGCTCGGTTGTTTATTAGCTTCACTAGGCGTTGCCTTGCCAAAACATATTTTTGGGAAGTGGAGATTTTGTCAACCCCAGCTGGCATAACTGACTGACACAGCTGTGATAAGAAGAGGAAAAACAAGGAGATTGTAGTAAACGACACATCATCAAAAGAAATAAGCAAATAAAATTACTTATCAGTATCTAGAACTTCCTTGTCAGCTACTATTTCTTCAAAACTGTGCTATTTTGAATTTGCATAACCTTGCTGACCAAAAAATTGAGACATTAAATCATTAAATGCATCCTCAAGCAAGTATAATGAAAATCACAACTTTTACAAAGTTAAGCCCAATATTTTCCCCAACGTTTTAGGTCACTCATTCTATGGACCCCTTCATCAATAGTAGAAAGGAATATGCACGAGAACTGGAACCATTTACTTATATAAGATGCTTTGCAGTCTCTGTTACAGCTATGTCTAAGTTACAAACAATACAGAGACTACAGAGTCAAAAGAACTGCTACCTCTTTTATTTCATCAGGTGGGAGTTGCTCCACATTTTGCAGTTTGTTAACACTCTGACGATGGCTATCGTAGTAGCTGAAGAAATCACTAGTGCTCTGTTTCAGCAGGTAGACGATAATGCCCAAGCCAGGCAAGTGCCAGTATGGGACAACTGGTGCTTGTGTATCTAGAAAAGATGATGAACAAGCTCTAATAAAAAAAATTAAAAAAAAAAAAAAAATCTAAAAACCGCAAGAAATCCCTAAGGTATGCTCTCTGTCAATAGACAAAGTAGTGAAACACATGAAAGCATTGGCAAGTTTATATTTTATACTTCTGTGTCAGAAATAATATAAATGGAAGTCTAGGCAAAAAGTTCTGTGGCTGCAGTACTGGAAGGCAGTCAGAACAGTACACTAGTGAGTGTACACATGACATACAACCAGACCAGAAGGCTTACTATTTAAATATTTTAACCACTCCACTGCATAACAGCACAGTGTAAACTCTTGCCATGTGGCATAATGAAGAGTTCCAGTCAGCATCAAAACACATCTTACATGTCATAAATGAGATCCTAGTTTCACATCATGTAATGCAGCACAGATGCTGAAAAAAAGAAATTCCCACCTTTCTGCTGTCTTGTGCTAGTTATTTACATACTTTTTTTTTTTTTTTAACAGATATATGTGTTTCTGAGCTGCCATGGTAAGTGAATTGAAATGGATTTTTTGGTCACATTTATTTTAACTTGGATTAGTTTCCTGAGTTGGCTTAGTGCAAGGCTGCGCAAGCATGTGTTCCAGAATCAGAAAATGGGCAGTTACAGTACTGGCATAAAGTAACTTAAAGTATACATGAAATTACAGTCTCTAGTTCATTATTTTCTACTAGCCCAAATGTCACACCATTCATTCTCATAAAATAGCAAGCTGAAAATCTCACCCTGACGAGGCCCATCTCGGTTGGTCAATTCTGACAGGCTAGGAGTAAACAGACAAACCGTGTGCTGAAGACTCGGGGTGCTTTGCAACATAAGTGACTCACAGTATTCCATCACATTTGCACAGATCTGCCCAAAAAAAATGACAGCATGCCAGTTACAATATCTACAGGCTTGGAGCATTAAATTTTAAATGGATAAATGTCAATAAACAAGAAGTTTAGCTCCCTCTCTTCGTGCCAGATTGTTATTATTGTATTTTCTGATTAGTAACAGCCTCTCTTCTATTTCAAGTCTAGGACTTGCAACTTACCTCTTTCCCAAACCTCCTAGTTAAAATTTCTGGTCACTTTTAAGTCCCCTTTGGCTCTAACTTCGTGTTAGCCATTGCCCTCTATACCCAGCCTTCATTTTGAAAACTTCAGATCGATTTAAGACTTCAAAGTTCACACTTCATACCCAAACCAATAATGGTTGCTAATGCAAATTTAACTAACCAGATTTTCAAGGCTTACTTTAAATAGAAATAAAATGTAGGATCCTATACCAAACTAAAAACAGTGTAGACCATTACCACTATCATATGAAAGCAAGACAACTAAACAAATCTGCATAGCAGGTAAAATATCACAATTTGAGACTGAAGGTTCTAGCAGCTTCTTGTGTCCTTACCTGTTGCATGGCCAACTCAATTTCATCCCTCTTGTTCATTCTGTCTCCCTCTGCGTTATCGTCTTGCAGTTTAAACTGACGTAGCCTGTCTGAACCACCAAATCGACTTAGAAGTCCTAAGCACTGGCGCTGCCATAAAAAATGAACATTAATTAGTATCAACAAATGAAGTGCATGGTTCTTTTCACTTAAGTGATACATAACCCTTGAAACACAACAAAAAGAGAGCAATGCAGATAAAACTTTTAGCACTTGTAAAGGAAATTTAATTTTTTAAAACACGTTTTAATTCACCTTAAATTAACTGAAAAAAAGAATGGCACCCTGAAACAGTTCCTTGAGAAATAAATACAATTCAGAAGCGCACAACTTTGTCTTATGTCTCTTCCAGACTCCTATACTGACTAGCATCAATCGCAGTTTAGGTTTACCCATTCCCACTTAACACACCTTTACCAACATAGACAAACTAACAAAATCCGCATCTGAAGATAATAAGCTCCACACAAGTAGAGTGCAAAAACCAATTCAATAGCTTCATAAAAAGAAGTAACAATCAGTAAACTTGTTTTTAGTTTACATGTGGCTGTTAAAATCACCAAAGTGCCTCAGACTGCAATTCAGTCTTGTGTGGAACAGCAAAAAAAGATATCAAAGATTAAAGATTTTTTTGATAAGTGCTTCTAGGGAAGAATAAAATAGTTAAATCCTTCTATTACTTGATGAAAATAACAGGACAAACTAGAGAGAAAAGTTACAATAACAGATGACTGATTCACACAGTTTTGCTCAGAACAGCTCAATTTTCAAATTAACCAATTAAAACCAATTTAACAGAAAAACCCCTTTCTGCTTTCCCATGGGAATTTCATGCTGACATAATGCAGCAGAATACCGAGTACCCCAGCATTACAGCAATCATTTACAACTTGCTACTTTGCTTCAGGCTGGTCAGCTTAATAGTTACTATCAAATGTCCATAGAACACATCCTTCTCTTGCAACCAGAAGTATTTGATAGGGCAGCCTTTTCTACAGACAGCTGTCAGTGAAAAAGTCCTCACTCACATGAACCACAAAGCTTCAAAACATTGCTGGATGCTGAATGCTGAGCTGTAAAGAGGTCTGCAATGATAGAGTAAGTCTCACTCAAAAGCTATCTTGGCTTTCATTCTGGTTTTTAAGTCAGGATTATTTTTAAAAGGAGAGTAAAGAAAAAAAACACTAGCATGTTTGATACTCCAAATTGTTGAGCTGGACATGTTTGTGGCAAAAGTGGTAACAGAGTATTTCTGCATTACTTCACATGCTTTGGTGTTGACCTCAAATTCTTCTGCTCCACATAAGGTGAATCCTCCCTCCCAGGGAGGGAAACGAAGTCCCTGATGCAACTCTGATGTTGCCAAATATAATCTTTTCTACTTCGGGGTGGGGGGAGGGGGGGGGAGGGTGCAGCATGGCACAGGGACAACCAACCAACCCAAAAAACCTAACCACCAAAAACTATACACCACAAAAACCACCACACTCACACACAAACCACCCCCACCTTCCAAAAACACCCCCAAACCACAACACATTCTTCTAAATGACGGAAAACAGCCCTTTCATAACTGCTACTAGTCGGAGTACAAAACTAGGAAGAAATTCATCTACATACACAACTCTAAAAGGACAAGTGCTAAATATACAACTTTATTACCTGAAATCGGCCTATATGTCCTTGTAGCTCCATCTGTGTCCCTTCATTAACATCAATGTCCAGCTCACTTAGCACTCCTAATAAAAGATATGGCCATTAAATGAATTCTTTGGTTTCTTTTCAAAAGAAAACAGATTTACGTAGCATATATATTTAAATACAAGCATTGATCAGAAAAATTTCAGCCAAATAATTATTTGAGGAAAACATTCAGATGTGAATGCAGCTACTAGGAGATGCATGAGGGCATGCAGCTTACTGTTCTGTTAAGTAATTAAAAGGTGGGGGAAAGCCGGGGGAGCAAGGAGGAAGGGAGGTTAGCATGAAAACTACAGCTGTTGTGCAAAGCTCAGTATACTGTAAGCAAAGAAACACGTGGGCTCAACCTACAGCTCTGCACTCCTTTCTATTGTAGTTAGACATCTCTCCTGAACAAAGAAAGCCATTAAATCAAAACAGAGAAGTTATTTTGAAATGGTAAGCAAGTCTTCTGCCATGCAGAAGAAATCACTATATCCATCACAATAATTATTAGTCCTCTGTGAAGATAAGTCACCCAAGAGAAATGTCAGTATGCTAATCCATAGTGCTTCTCCCTGGAAGCTTTCTTTTTTAAATAAATAAAAATGGAAAATTAACAAAGATACGGGTATGAAAACAATTTTCTGTCTTCATTTCCTCAGTCATAGAATTTGCCAAATGAAAATTCTTTCTGCAGATACCACATGCACACTACTATTTGAAAGTCATCTCAAAGACGAAAAGTACTACTCACTGTCAGGTAGCATAATGAAAAGAAAATGGGATACTGATGCACATTGATAAGGGCACTATGTCCACTGCAAATCCACCATGCTTACTTCAAGAACAATTATTTAACATTTCTTTACTTTTCCCAGCGCTCCTCTACATGTCAATAAAATTTTGTATTGTAGTAAATATTCCCTTATATGTCTTACTATTTCTTTACAGAAAACACAGCCTGAGATTCATGCAGATGGGGCTAAGAGACTTCAAAACTGCAGTTCCTACCAGGCAAAGCTGCCTTGCTGATTATTCCTGTCAGAGAGGCCAGCTCCCGGAGAGACCCAACACTAACATCTTGACACCTCAGGATTGCCTGGATAGTATCCGAATGGGAAATTAGAAACTGCAAAACCTGTGCCACAAGAAGAAAAGGGAAAACATAAATGAGTCAAAATTTATCAGTGATCAGAGAAGAAATAACACTTTTTACTTTGGAAAATTTTGAAGTGATGGATGGGATTTTAAAATAAGCTTATTTTAAGAGCAAAAAGACATGTAATTTCTTTGAGCAGCAGCAGTGATACTCTAGCATCTTTTGGAACTTACCTGTCCTGCTGCTTGCAGGTGTTGTGCCATGCTGGATGTGAGGATCACTTGGCACAGCTGAAGAGCTGGAAGAAGAATCTGGCGATAACGTTCCACTGGAGCAGGAATGAAGACAGGGGGATCTCTCATTCCGTACATTCTTAAGAGGTTTAAAAAGAAGAAAGAAAAAAAAAAAGAAAGAAAAAAGATAAACAGTGTAAGAAAAGTGAAGCTCACTAGGGAGCAGAGCCTCAGCCTACAATCACCCTTAAGAACCTCCAAACATTCATATTTCAATAATAGGTCTATACTTGAACTGAGTTTATATTGGAAAAGCAAGAAATTTGTTACACAGCTGCTGCAAATTACTTAGAAAGCTGTTGTCAGACATCTTCTCCAAGCAGAGAAAATTACTTCTTTGCACTATACGACATTAAATCAGATAACTTTGTTTTACAAATATGACATCTGTTTTCTTTACTTATATATAAAACTAAATGTTCTCAAATATTTTAAGAAGTGTTCTTAATTCTAAAGCAACTGATAAATCAGTCCTCTACAAATGCCCTGTAGGTTTCATACAATCTTACGCATCTCATTGGCACTTCTAACAGAGTACTTGTCTCAGTCTTAATTTTTTCCAGAGTGTTTGAACCCCTGGTGTGTCAGCAAAAACCGCAAATTTAAAGCAAGGACCAAGGTTTGAAATCAACCAGGATGATTTCCCCTAAATATGTAATTTCCTTCCGAGATCTTCTCTCGGTCATCTCACAATGACTAACAACATGAAAACACATCAAGAAACTTGTCAAGTGATTTTATTATTTTTTTTTTAACAACATCACTGCTTTATGGGGGAGGATGAATTCTGCACTTTTTCTTAAACAACTGCAAGGTCCCCAAAATAAGTTTACAGTGTAGGCTGTTTTTTAAACATTACAGTCTAAATTGTTTAATAATAAAAAATACATAGACCACTGCTATCTAAGGTATCGAACAAATAAGTTTTAACACAGCCTAAGTAAATGAGCATACAAGTAAAACTTCACACCTGCTTATTTCAAATTTTTCTCTCAATAAAAGGCAGTTTTAAAATGAACTGATACATTAAAGAAACACATACATACTCATGCACACACAAAGAATAAACGCACAAATAATTACTCAAAAGACTAGTGGCTATAAAAAGACATCATATGCTTCCAAGACTAAATTACAGTTTCAAAATCAGCTAGGGAACCAAGACTTACCCCGGATGGTCCGTTTCGGGTCGCATGTCATACACTTGACACTGTGCTAGCCTCACAATCACTCCAGACCGCAACAGCTCTAATGCCCCCTGTGGACTTTTAGCTACTCTAGTGAGGAAGGCCTAGAGAAGACCAGAGAAAAATAAGTATTGGAGATGCACAATGAGACTTATGACAACTATTTTCTCTCTTGATTTTTAGCATCATTTCAAATATTATTATTTTAGCAAAATATCTCCGAGTACAATCAATGTGAAGCATAAACAAACAATGTTTTTAAAAACGCCACCATACCACAAAATTATTTCTGAAGTACTATTACCATTTTGGACTCATAAGTGTACAGTGCTTTAAGTAAAGGGGGCTGAGGTGTAAGCAAGCTCTGAAGAGTCAGATCATCATCTGTTAGGCTATCCACAAGCACCTTCAGGTAGCCACTATTGGAGAGATACAAGAGCCACTGCTGCTGCTTGTCTACTGAAACAATACGATCAAGCAAAGCCAATGCCAGCATCTGGGACAGGGGAAGAAAAAAAACAACAACAAAAAAAAGAAAAATCAAAACAGAATTAAATATATGAGATTTTTGACAAATAGGTTGGAATATGAAATGCTGAGCAGTTGCTTCTAATAGCTTCTTAAAAGCAGAATGCATTTCTGCACTAAATTTACTATCCCTTATGTGAAAAATACTTTAAGATTCCTTGATGTTTTAATATAGTATGAGCCAATTACCCTCCTCTATTGTTCTTTAACAAAATATTACAGCTATTGGTGACCAATAACTATGCCAAAATATTTAAGTATTGCTACAAGCACTATCACTCTTTAAAAGTAGTTTTCATTCTTACTAGATTCCTGTCTACTGAAGTTTTTATCAGAAATATTTCTTCCTGAAGTCACCAAATCTTCCCAAAAGAAGAAAAATACACCAATAAGTCCCTGATTTTAAAATAATAACAAATAAATGCCACAACAGTTCATAACTACAACCTTTTGCAGCAATGCTTGCTACTCTTCTTTTTAAACAATAGGACACATAGCTTTCTTGATGAAAAAAAAAATAATATGCATGCCTGCCCATACTTTCAACAGCTTGAAGGATGAGTGGGAGGACAGAAACATGAAAGAGATTGAGTATCTACAAAAAATGTTCTAGTTCTAAGTCATGAAATTTCCCCTCTCTACACAGTAGTAAGATGTTCTTTAAAACAAACAGAACAGTCATTACAAAGGAATAGATTTATTTACCCGGCCTATCTCATGACCATCACAAGCATCACGACAAACCACCTCCATGAGAGCTGCACCATAACTTTCAATAATTGCCATGTTTTCCCGTTGCAATTTACTAAACACATCTTCAGGAGCTGTCAGACGTTCCCACATCGTTTTTTTAGCTGTAAAAAGTAAATAAAAACAAAAAAATGCTGAGAGGGGCAGCTTAGCATTAGCTCAGCTACAGTACAGCTGAAGCTACATTCTTCAGGGCATTCTCTATCTTGCAACAGAAATGCCTCAAACAATGGACAGGGGTTCGGACTGAAGTGCAAATATTTTCCTAGAAACCCATTCTTTCCTGAATATTACACACAGGCCAGGCAGCACAAAAATGTGTGTTCCTGTATACATATACCACCCTTGCAAAAATACATTCTATGTGACCTGTACTGAATCTCAGAATAATTTTAATAAGACTGTTATGCCTAAGAATTTTCACCGAGACGAAAACACTCTGTTTTGAGGGGAAGCAAACACAGTGACTTAAGTGGAAAAAGGCTGAATCCAAAGCTAGTAATGAACTACAAAGGGGTCATAACAAATTCAACGGTATTTTTACTAGTGTAGCTCAAAATGCTGATCAAGTAATAGCAGGAGGAGTCTGCATGCGCAAGTACTAGCCCCAAGTTTGTTTTTCAATCCTTGCCCAAACTATAAGAAATAATGATTAGAAACACTGACAAATCAAGTATGTAAGCCATTAACAGAGAGAATATGATATTCACCATAAGCTCTCTTAGTTAAGCGGCAACCCTGGCTGGCTTATTTTTGCTTTTTTTGGGGGGAGGTAGGGGTGATGCTTTGTTTGTTTTTTTGTTTTCCCCCTGGGAAACATCAGCTAAAGGAACAGAAAAAATATTAAATAATCTTTGAGGGGTTTTTTTGGTGGTGTTTTTTTGTTTGGTTTGTTTGTTTTTTAACAGCATCACTACGGTGTAAGCATACATACAGATGTGGAGGCAATACATTTCTACAGCTGTGACTGTTCTCAAGTACGTCCAAGTAACCTCCAGTCCTTTGGCAATTTTCTGGCTATGATGCATAGCTTTAAATGGACACAAATGAAATATCTTCTTTAGTGCTGGAGATCAGAAATTTAATATCCTCATCCAGAACAATACATTTTGAATGCATATGTAGCTACACAGGCCAGAAGAGAGGAACATTTGCATCATTTAGCATAATGTCAGACTAATTTCAGAGGCTCTTGTAGTAATATGGTTTCTATCTACATAATCTATTTCCAGACGACAACTCAGCCTGCACAAACTGTACCATTCAGAGTTAAATAGCGTGTTTTTTTTTTTTTTTTCTCTTTTCCATAATACAATTGGACCATACCTGCTTCTAAAGTGTCTGGTTCATCTGGTCTCTGGGCAATCTGCAAATAATAAAGCAGTGATCCATAAAGGTGCGTTCTCACTCTCTGGAAACCACCACCTGTTCACAAGAAACATTCATAATTAAAACCAGACAGATGTAAATTCCATAACACCATCTTCCTTTGGCACTTAAATGTAACTTCCCTATGGCAATGCTGGCAGAAATAAATAAACCAAATAGACATCTTAAGTCATAGTTCTACTGCTCACATAAAAGTATATTTGTGAGTAAGTGCAGCAAGTTTATGCTGCTCCAAAAAAGTGACAATATTTACACATCTCTTCTGCTTGTTGTTCAGATTAAAAAAAAATATACGCTTTTATTATTTTTTTCTTGTTAATATCATCACTTAGATCTATATTAAACATGTATGGTCCACCTAATTGTAATAAAAATCCTCACAGCGGTAACAGGAAGCAGCTCGGTCCATCTTTGTACTCTTGGCAATTGGAATTTTCACATGTGCACTGCAAAGGTCAACACACCTGTTTTCAGAATGAAATCCAGCAGCTTTTTCAAGATGATGTGAAGGGACGAGTCACCAATAGAAACAAAACCCATGGATATGCTCTCAGAGCCAGGTGATGAAGTAAAAGAACCATCCAGCATCAAGACATATTGGGACTGTCCCGCCATAGGGAGTGCAAGTGGCTGTTTCTGCTCGGTTTTTACAGACTGGCTTAGGTGGGCAGTCAGGGTGAACACAGCCCCTGCCACCACTGGCATCAACTCCTGAGCTGCATCATCATCTAGGATCTTAATATAGAAGGAAAAAAAAAAAAAACACTAAGTAGAAAAACATCTGATTTCACAAGCTATTAAAGCAATTACTTTAGCCTCTCACAGCTATTTCATTTATGTATGCATAAGGATTTCATTAACATGGCACTATATAACACAAATCAAAATCAGTAGTGTCAGAAACTTGTTCAGAAAGATGAATTGAATACATTTTAACTGAGAAGACCATTAACCGCCTTTTTTTTATTGTTATTTACACAAATCACAGGCAGAATGGTAATGATATCTGGAGGGAGAAGGGAAGAAACATGCTGACATTTGAGTTACTTTATTAGAAAAATATCTAAACCTAAGCTAGGGAAAGAACAGCTGACACCCTCTTGGCTTTACAGCTACTTAAGAAAAATATTTCCATTAAAAATGTGAAGATACAACTTAGAAAACTCAAAGGGGTTAGCATCAAAGAAGTGAGCATGAAAGGAGAATGTAGAGAAACACTAATGAGAAGTTAGCATTTACAATTTTAGGTCACTTCATTTAAAAGGTAAACCTGGTATCTTTATCACTGATACTAAAGGAGCTTTCCTTTTAAGCAATAGTGTTGTTTAATACAAGATAAATTATTTTCAAAGGAAAATAATGATAGGTTTTTTTTCTCAAATTAACAAAATCTTCACTAAAAATCAAGCATTACAGAAAATCACTGGTTAAATTTCTGCTTTGTAAAGATTTTTATGAATGAAAGAAATTCCTTCAACTAACAAAGGCATCCCTTGTTTCCCTTTTTTAAAATTTTGTTCACATAAAAACAACACTCCACAAAAAAAAAGTTTTTAGGCAACTCCTACAGAAAAAATAATGGAAACAACAACAAAAATCCCAAAGGCTACCTAAACAATCCAAGGATCCTTCACTAAATTTTGTCTATGAGAATGGCTGGGTCAGTAGTAATTACCTAGTCTATCTTAAATATTACTACTATAATTCAGCAATAAACCACCTAGACTTTAAATATTTTAAGACAAAACAAACTCTTGCATTTCCAAAAGCCCTTCCAATGTAAAATCTTTGCATTTTCTACTCTGAAGCTTCCTTGAACTCTTTAATTTTTCAAAAGAAGCAGCAGCAGGATTTGCACTAAGTCATCTAAATGCAGTAGATCAGCAATTGCAGCACTGTTTGCCTTCAACCCTTCCACAAGTTCTTCTATGTTCCTCATCAAAATGGGCTGTTTCCTTTTCACACACCCTTTCCAGACTACCATCTTACTAGATTATACTGAAATGTTTTTGAAATTCATCAATATTTGGTTCACAGTTCAACAGTAGCTATGCAAGAATACAGAGTATCCCCTCTGTCCGTCCACACATTCAACTTCAGCATAGTGGCAATCAGAAAACTAAAAAGAAAAGAATACTGAAGGCAGACAACCTTTTTTTTTTATTACAATCAAGGATGCTACTCAAAGCACAGTTTCTCTTTCACGTAAAAAGATATAGCAACAAAGTTCAAGGAGAGGGTTGATTTCCAGTATAGCATTACCTTGTCATGCACATCCTGCAATACATCACGGATAATCAGTTGTCTGTCCTCAGCCTGTATGAGATCCTGGGGGCAGGCAGTGAGTATGATTTCTACCAGTTGTCTCCAAGACTCTAAAGCGTGCCTCTTAGCATGGAGGCACTGCAGCAGCTTGTTCCGCTCCACGACATACTGCAGGATAGTGTTGATCTCCTGAACACCCACAATAAAGAAATTGAGTTATAATATGCTAAAAAAAGTGAATGGCAAAGCCAGATTTCAAGATGACAATTTCATCTACTAGTAATAGTCTTTGGGGGGGGGGGGGGGGAAAAAAGCCTTCAGCTTCAGAAACAAGCTACTATTAATCATTTTAATAAGATAGGCCAATCCATTTCTGAGCTGCTTTTCACAAGGCCTTTCCATCATGAATGTCTCAAGCACCTAGTTAAAAAAAATAAATTATTCAACCAGGGAAATTCTTTTCTAACCTATACTTTAAAATCCAAACCAAAAACAACTTGAAAAATCTATTTGTGCATTTTCTTTCCATTTTAGTCCAAGTCATTTCTCCTTCATCCTTCAACTTTCAAAGCCTTTTAGCCAATTTCAAGTAAATTTAAAAGATGGCAGGAACCTCAGAAAATAATTAAGCTTCAAGCTCACTGAAACTATAGCTGTGCAGAAGAACAGAGAAATAAACTGGCATCCCCTGTGAGAGAACGGCAAGATGAACTTGACTGCTACATGCTATACTTGTCAACAGCCAATCTTGGTATCAGCATATGCTGCTTTCCATACTGTGGGGTGGGAGCTGCAATTGTTATCAGTAATGGGGAGGAAAAAGTTTCAAGAAAAAAGAAAATGGACTCCAGGTCTGCTGTTTAGAGAACAGTACTTTAAGAAGTAGTTTGTCTTACCATATTTTAATGTCTTTTTTTTTTGTCTTCAGGAATTACTAACTGAAATTAGGACTCAAATCCACAAGCTTTCCTAGTAAAGCTTACTGCTTCACCATACCTGAAATCCACCAAGAGCAATAACAAACAGTAGTTTATTTTTTCTATACTTACCTCCATAAGTAAAGGTCTCTGGCCTATTGCTGCCATTCCTTGAAGAGCATTGACTTCTGCAACCAGAACCCTGTGAAGGTACTGAAATTAAAAAGTTAAAAAAGAAACTTTAATGACAAGGAAGATGTATCTGTCTCTCCTAAAAGTATTTAGGAGATGGCTACATAATGACAGATGCAACTGAAGGACTGAGATTCAAGTAAGTTTCACCCATTTTTCAGGTTTCTCCCATATTTAATTCTGTAACTGCAGTAGTTTTAATTGTCTAGTCTCTCTCCCTGCTCACTGCACTTCTCATTTTTGTACTCATCCATTTCCTTCTGGTCTCAAGTTGTTCTGTCCTTTCATGAGCTCTTCTAACACATCACACTCCCTTTTCTCTTCAACCTTCATTATAGTCCTCTTGCACAGAAGGAAGGATTTGTTTCCTCTCGAATCTAAAATACATTTTACAATATAGAATAGCTGGTTTCTAATATGGAATAGCTACATTCCTACCACCATCAAGATCATTTTTTATGCTACATTCTGCTCCTGCTCTGTCCCTTGACTCAGATCACATATTTTTCAGGACTATTTATCATACAACTGTCATGAACTCATCATAATGTGATACTTTCTTAACTAAAGCCTCTAAGAACTACTGCAGTACACAACTATGTTGTGTACATAACTGTGTACACATATGTAGTACTACATAGTTGTGTACTGAAAAGCAGTGAAATATGTAAGGTAGATGTCATATCTGCAACATCACTTGGATGTTCGAAGATAGGAAAAACACGAATACAGAAAATATTTCCTGAAAGTGTCTTCAACGGATGCATCTGTCTACTGCAAATGAGAAATCAGTGTGTGCAATACAGAAGAAATAAACTAATCCAAATATGTGCATAATTTATGCAAACTATCAGAAACATCTATATTTTTTCTTTTCAAAGCAAATTTCAAACTGTTGATTTATGCTGTTATTATTACAACATAAAATATCACATGGAACTTGAGAGCAGAGACCACTGCTCACCTTGACATTGCAGACCACTTGTCCACGTGCATTCTTGTGCTCACAATTAGCAATGACTTGCTCAATCTGAACCCAATCAAAAAAATCCAATTGTAAGGGCTCTGGAATGTCCTGACGGAAGTCAATTGAATCCAGAATACTTAAGATCTTCCTGCGTACTGAAAATGTAAATCAATTCAAACTGTATTCAGAAATATCAAGGCAAAAACAAAAAAATGGACAGTAGGAGCCTAACTTACATTTATAAATCAAAATCATAATGTGTAAAGTTTCAAAAGAAAACACTAAATCTTCAGAAAGTACTATCAATCTATATAAGGGGCTTTAAAACCATTTTCTAGAGCCTTAAATTCTTAATTTATGTTTTACTCTGTTGTTCTCCTGTTATGTATGTATGTGATCCAATATTTACAAATATAAGTTTCTAATTTTTAATCCTAAATAAAAGCAGGCTGGTTTTCAATGAGAACAATGCAGTCTCATGTTGAGACTTAAAAACACTGTAAGGAATCTGAAGTTACTTAGTTGGGTTTTATATTCTTTGCCATGAAAATACAAACATGTTCAGCCTTAGCAACAGTCTCACTATTTTTACTGTTAGTAGTAAATTTATAGACTGCCACCCTCCCACTCTGCCCTTTCCATAGGTACTTAAACACAGACTCTTCTAAATTCCTTTCCAGTCCAGTATTTTCTGCTCCACCCACCTACAACAAGGTTCTAAAATTTGTTTTTTTTCCCCACACTAAATAAAATTGTTCCATATACTGCTGCTGTTTAGAAATTCCATTATTTTCTTTTTCAAAGAATCCTTTCTAGAGGCAGCCCTCCTCCCACCCAGCATCAGAAAAACTATCGAGAAATAATCAGTCACAGTGCTTACCTTTGGACACAGTGTCAAAGTGGAGAAACCCACTAACTGATCGACTTTCATCTTCCATCCCTCCTTCCCCATCAGCTGAAGGTAATGAAACAATAAATAAATTTAAAATAAAACCCACACAGTGAAAAATACCACCTACTTTATTAATACTGAAAAAGAAACATGGAGAGAGCATATACTGACAAACCTTTCACATGGAAGTCTTTGAATACAAATACAGCCTTGACTGTTAATAAAATGAAAATAATACTTATCTCACAGAAGCTAGCCAATTATCAAATACAGATTAGACGGTACTGGAAATGCTTAAAAAGACACTCCACCCTCCAGTATGAATAATGCAGTTTGATAAACACTGTAAAATGAGTAAGGTATCTGGACACAGTTTCCCGTACTCAGATCGCCGCAAGAATGAAGACACAGCGGTCAGACCTATCAAAGTAAGGGACAACACCATAATGCTGCAGCCCATGACGATACTTCCAGTTAATTGTGTTTATTTTTCTTCATGTAAAGAGTTTTATTTCCACCTATGTCTATTTCTCTTGATTCAGTTCTACTCTGTTCTGAAAATCTGAAATCTTGCCTTTTTATTTAACACTGCATTTTACATCACATTGGGATGAAAGAACATTTTTGTGATGTTATAACGTCAAAGGCCAAATTGACCTGTAGCTACTATCTTCTGTGAGAGAGGGTTGAAAATGTGTGACAGACAGAATGAAGATAAGACTGAGAAAACTTTGTCAAACTGTTTACCAAGGAAGATCCTCCACCTTCTCTACACACTAGCAACTCTGGAAAGCATCCCAAAATATTTTATAAATTTCATTTTTTTTATATTCTCCTCTCCTATCCCAGAAACTCTGTGTATTTTTTCTATCAGTGTATACAGCAAGATGTTTCAGAAAAGAAACACAGACAAAGCAGCAATAAATAAAAAGATACCCCGATTTCTTTCACTTCAGACTCTGCAACCACCATCATCTTTCTTCCCATCTCTGCAGTAGCAATTCCAGACCCAGTATCACAAATGAACTGTCACAAGCTTATAGAGAAAAGAATTCAAATAAAGTCTTTCATACTTCCATTTATTCAAGATTATGTATCCTCACAATAAAGTCTTCTTACCCAAGTATGGTTTCACAGGCATGTCATCAAGCAGCAGATGCAGCAGTCTCTGTGTGTGGGAGCGCTGGCGGTTCAGCGATGTCACTCGCATTTCTATAGCTGCAGTCTTCATCAGCCAAGACATCTGGTTCAGTGTTGAAATCTCGTGTTCTGGGTAGGAATAAGGAAACAATTATAAAATTGAACATAAATAGTATTACTTACTCCAAGGAAAGCATTTTTCATTTGAGAAAGCTTTTAGAGGATGTCATTACTTATTATCTGCTCACCATTTATTTATGAAACAAAAGGACCAAGATATCTGACAAAAGCCATTTAATGAACACGCGGTTATTGTGAAAACAAATCATACACATGCATGCAATTAAGAGTATACACATACACAAAAAATCTGGATATAACCTGTACCAACAACAGTCACTTTGGAAAATGCAACGCTTCATGAGCAAATAGGGTCAGTTACAATAATTGCAGTGAAATAATCAGACATTTACCTAAAATGAACTATAATTTTAATCAAAGTTGCTAAGACTTGAATGTGGGTCTCCAAGAATTTTCATAGTCTATATTCATCTAATTTAGATTCTTAAGCTATGTAAGAATCACCTAAAGTGCTTTACCCATGCTGGATACAGGTATTCAAATACTAAGTTTACTATCATTTAACAAAGGACTAGCGGTCAAGCATCTGATAAAGTGAATAAGTACATTTATTCAGTTTAAGATGCCTGAGAAATGTTGGTCTGAAACATTAAAAACACACCTACTAACTTAAAAATGAATGCCACCACCAAATAAAAGTACTTTATCCAAAGAAGGTAAGATACAGGTGGTTACAACCAACCACCAGCCTTTGCTGGTTCTTTGGAGCATTCTTACTTTTCAAATATGTGTTGTTTGTTTTTTTTTCCTGTAGCATAATCTAACAAAATTACAATGATAATTGAAAAGTAGATTAGTATTTGCTTCTGGAGACTTGATGTATTCCAAAAGTAACATTTTTTTGCAAAAGTTCAGCTCTAATAATCTGAACTTCCTAAACAGGAAGCCTTCAATCTCTGCAGAATTAAAAGGTTATCAGAGGCAGTAATTAATTCAGTTTACTAATACTACCTATGTTTCTTTTACGATTCCTAGAGAGTCAAAAGATGCTTCTGGATTTTAAGCATGCACAATCTCATTTTAGCATAAAAATTACCTTTGATAGAAAATGGCAAATACTGCAGCTGAGTGAATAAGAAATCCTGACTGGTCCTTAGATATCTCATAGTTGGTCCTGATGTGTCAGAGCATGCACACAACTGATAGATCACCTGACAATCAAAAACATTAGATACCCATTTATGGAATTTATTTTAAAAACAAAACAACCAACCACCAAATCAAAAGATGCATAACACTGTTGACTGCTCATAAAATATTACTTGTATTTACAGTCAGTTTTCCATCAGCTTACTCTAAAGCTGAACATATTATTTATAACAGACATTGAATTATGACTTTAAAGGACTGCCAGCATGTGGACAATTCCAACAGCTATTTGCCCACAACATGACACTATATAAGCTTTTCTGTTTGTTCATCTCACTTTAAAAATTGAGTGTCTTTTTCAGTCTCCATATTCAACAAGACAGGAAACATAATCCTTTTTTTTTTTCCTCTTTCTGCAGTACTGCCTCTTTCACTTTTAATAATGCTTAAAATCTTTTCTAGATGCCATAGATTTTCAAGATGGTACAGGTATGTAATCATACGATTCTATGATTTAAGGCCAAACATCAGCTACATTGCACGTATGTGTAATTTAGTTGTCTTCCCCATCTCACCCCCTCAGACATACATACATACACATATTCTGTCCCTGCTACAGAATAAAGAAGAGAATGTTATTGGCTTATTTGGGATTATTTGTTATCTTACTTGGTGGCAAACTGCAGTTCCAAAATTAAAAAGAGAAAAAAAAATTGGCATATGGTCACAACAAATTCAAAGGCTCGCCAAAAATATTTAGAGCATTAGTTTCATAAGTATATCCCAACTCCAAGTTCTGACACAAGTTGAGATTCTTATTTTCTGCGTTGCTACAAGATAATACTTTTCACAGAGAAGAAAGTAGAATACAAAGATGTCAATGAATATAAAATCCAGACAGATGCATTTTAAAAAATGAAACTAGTATCAAAATCATCAACCATCTGTGTTCACTAACCAAGAAGTAACTAATTTTATTTAGAGCCTACTTTCAGTATATACCAACAGAAAATATGCTGAATACCTGGTAACAGAGTTCTGCAAGATTAGGAGATTCTTGAACAGCTGTAGGCCCACTCCTTGTTTCAGTACCCTTTTCCAGTATGTTCAAAATAGCATGAAGGCAAGTCCGTGGGCAACCCAAGACACCTTAAATACAAAAATAATTTCTTAACATTCTTGATCTTATTTCCCTCTCTAACAAATATAGGTTAGTACACAGAATTACAGAAATTAAATTGTTCAGATACCTTGTGCTGCACTACACTGCTCCACAGAGCTGCAGCAAAAATATCTGGAAGATTTTTCTCTGCTAATTAAAATAAAAGAAGGAACTGTGTTTCAGCAAAAATGTAATTACAACATTTATAGTTAGTCTGTAAGCTTTTGAGGTGCTGGTGAAAGGGGATAAATTATGCAGTCAAAACTTATTTAAGACCTTTGTCTTCAGTTCTATTTAAAAAAAAAGATTTTTTAACATTCTGCATGTACCAAATGAAAATTTGAATTCTTGCTCTTAAACTCTAACTGAATACTCATTGACAATTTCAAATAAGAGCTTTAAATTCCTGTCTTGATTTTACAATCGCAGCCATTTTATTTCTAATGCTCCTAGAGGCACCTGACACTGCAACCAAGGGGCATGGGGAGGAGATTTTAACACTGAAGTCAAAATCCTATCTTTTGGCATTCTTCCTTTAGCCAATTAATTCTTTAATCAACCTTGAGACATGTCCTGAAGCAGTAAAGGCACCAATAACCAGAGTTCTTACAGGGGAAATAATCTTCTCTGCTTGGACACATAAAATTTATGCTTTCGTAGGAAATTATTATAGCGATGCAAATGGCTTATGGTCATTACTTCTTCACATTATTAATGGGACAATTCAAAGTGTGCAAGGCTCTCTCATGGCTTTGAGACAATGTCCCCTTTCACTGACATAATGTATGACAAAAAAATTGTGTGGGTGCAGATCAGTTACCTGTACTGTGTATCTATGGCATTTCAAAATATCCAAAACATGGTCTGCAATTTTAAGCTACTTTGCAAATGTAAAAAAAAAAATAGGTTGGCATCTTTTTTGCATCTTTCTGGTGTATCAGATAACTTTAAGATTTATTTTTTTTCCCCAAACAAAATTCAGGTCCTATCTACACTTCATTTAGAACTATGAAGGACTAAAAACTGCTGGGCCACAGTGTCCAAAAGAAACCCAAACATAATGCAAAATATTCTTCTTTAAATAGCTAAAATCAGTGCTTGTTCAAATATGCTCATATAAAACATCTTTTGAAACAGTTGAGAAAGAATGTCATACTTCAGATTGGAAGTGACTCCAGGACATCTCAACTCCAAGCTACTGCTCAGCTACGGTATAAGGCCAGATTTTTTTTATGGCTTTACACAGTTGGGTCTTGAAAACTTCCAAACATGAAAACGGCATGACCCACTCCACTGCTTCACTGTCTTCATGGTCAAAAAGTTTCTCCTATATCCAGTTGGAGCCTCTCTTGTTTCAGTTTATGCCCACTGTCTCTCATCTTCCTGCCATGCACCTCTGAAGAGCCTGGTTTGTCCTTTCATTAACCTCTTTCTAGGTATTGGAAGACTGCTATTAGGTCCCCCTAAAACCTTCTCTTATACAGGCTGAGTCCCATTCCCTCAGCTTCTCCTCACAGGCTGAGTGGCTCCAGCCCCCTGACCACCTCTGCTTAACTTGCTCAAGTTTATCAATGTTTGTCTTGTACTGAACACAAGTCAGAAGCTGAGGAGGCAAACAAGACATACTAACACACTATTTTTCTCACCAATTAAAGAAACATTAGAAATGTCACTCCTGTTGCTTTAAAGTTCATATTCTCAAATATATACTCATACATATGAATATATAAATATATTCATATACCTAGCAGTAGAATGAAAACCCACATATTCTAAAAGATTTCCTTCTACAACATGAAACAACAAAACTGTTTTTCTTCCCTATAATTAAACAGAAGCTTAAAGAGGGACAGGATAGTAGTTAACTAGTATAGCTAGTTTAAAGTGACAATCTGCTTTGTAGATTCCCATGTTGTCGTATGTAGGTACTTCTTGGATCATCAGATCAAATTCTTTGTACTGTGGACACAACCATGCTGCATAAAATAGCAAATAAATTAATGTTTCACTCCCAATTTATCATTTGCCCCCACAACTCTAATTTCAAGTCTCTTCCAAAACGCACCTTAAACAAAGGATCAAATCCTGAAGCCATTTAAATGCTGCATTTGAGTATCAACATACCTTTTAATTTAGCTTTTGAAGGTTAGGACAAGGCCTGTTGTCTTATTCTTAACATTAAGAGAAACTGCTTCTCCCCGTGGATCTTCCAATAAATATTCTCAGTGTTGCTAACAGAACTGATTAAATGCCAGATCAACTTCTCTTCATACCTGGATCTTGCAGATTTGTGGTGCTGACAGGTTTCTTTAGTTCATATCCCAAGAGATACAGAGCAAGGCTGGGAGGACTACACTCAAGAGAGGTGATGAGGAGATTCAGAATATGGATCCTTGTTTCATGATGGATTCGTGCCCGCTTCTTTTCGGGCTCCAGCTCTTGATTAAAAGAAAAAAAAAAGTTAATAACGAAATGAAGAAATCCATCTAATGGAATAATCCTCAGAACCTTCTAGTTAAATACAAGAAACCTAACGGATCAACTTATATTAGTACAGAGGGATACAAGACCAAAATTTCAAACTACTATTAATGCAGCTCTAAATAATACATGCAGAGCAATGTTAAATACTTGTCTTCTGAAAATAGACTCAGTTTGTAGTTGGATCATTGTACTACGGACATATTTTAACAAGACTGGTGCTTTTCATTCTATTAAAGGTCCAATTCTACAGAAAACAACAAAAGAAAAGGATTTTCTGATTTAAAAGCACTTTCTTCACCTCTTTCATTGATTTCATTCTACAACAGTGTAGGCAGTTTTTAAGACGACTTTTACATACCCACATCTGGATTAATTAATTCTTCTGCATCTTCATTGTCCAAACATTCCACAAACCCAGCCATCAGCTTCTGGCTAATACTCTATTCAACAATGGAAGGATGGATATGAGGAGGATTTAAAGAGTATTAAAAACAACACCTTTCATGATTCCCTCCATATAAGTTGACAGCAGTTCTAGTAAAAAATTATACAATCTAGTTAATAAGCAGGAGTTAAGAGTCGTTGCTATCCTAAACATAGGTTACAAATTAGCCACTGAACAGAAAAAATCTACTGTTGCTAAATTATCCTCACAGGTTGAGGACTATAAAAGCAAGAAAAAGTCTCAGTATCTCAAAGAATATTGTCCCTTTCCTTCTTGCAAGCATTCATGGTTTCCATTTTTTCAATTAATGAAGTACTTGCTTTTCACAATGCCTCAGTAAAAGACTTTTAGGAGGTATGTCGATACAAAACAAAATCCAGTTTTAATATATTTGATCTAGAAACCTATAACTTAAAGTAACATGGAGCACCAGTATTTCTCCACCAGTTTCTCTTTACAGATCCAAAGAAACTGGCACTTACCTGATCATGTGTGAAATCACCAACTAGCTTTATCTGAATGTTGGAATTGTAAGAAATACAGCACAAAATCTTGGCACTTTCAAAAGCCAGTTCAGGATTGCTGTTTCCATGACAAAGATACCTTCAAAAATACAAAATTATTGTAATGAAATTGTTGAGAATTTTATTATCTCAAGATGGTAATGCACAGATGAGAACTAAAACATTTACAAATCAGACTGCAGGAGAAAACATTAAAGCTACAAACAAAATTTCATTCTACATGACGCACTTAACACTCCTCCATCAAAAGGAGGGTAGTAGGCTAAGTACAGATAATAATCTCTCCTGGAATTTTTACCACTCTTTTTATCCAAAATCTACCTCAAACACTGCAGGATAAGTTAAAACAACTGGTCACAGGCTCACACAAGAAACATGGTGAAAATACCTTCAGCCCACGCAGAAACGAGTGCCACTGAAGACCAAAACCAACTAAAATCAACTACCGCATGTACCCACAATAGGCCAGATAAAAAAAAAAAAAAAAAAAAAAAAAAAATA
>WKFP01014380.1:802503-845728 GCA_011057875.1 Pterocles orientalis
AGGCCAAATAAAAAAAAAAAAAAAAACAACAAAACCATCTTAAAAGGCATGGTTTTTAAAACTATTTGTCAACTATTCTTATGTAAAAAAGTAATCTAAATGAAAGACAAAACCACATATATAGAAAGAGTTCAGTTTTTTAGTACCTTCATGTCAGAATATCACTGCTTTTTTATGCACTCAATTCTACTATTCATCAATGTTGGTTTGTCTGTAAAGTTACTAAAAAAATCAACATAATGTGTCAGTGGGAATACTTTAAATATTTCAGTGGTCAACAGCAACCAAATGAAGTTCTACTCTCCCACCCTATAACAACCAACGTCTGGGGCAAACTGAAAATCATATGCAAGGGAATCACTGCACATAAGGGCAAACAGGAATAAATCAAGAGGAGAAAAAAACTCAGAAGGAAAAACTGTAAATGCAGAATCCAGTCTTGCACTAGACAATACACAGATCATACTACGTGTGAAGACACCTCCCCCTGCAAAAAAAAAAATTCAGAGATGCTCTGTACAAAGAGAAGCTCATAAAACTAATCAAAGGACCAGGAATTCAAACACTTCTGTGTCTCCAAAGCTCGTCCCTTCTCAGTACTTTGCACATACCTAGCAATATTCACCACATGATCTGCCTTCTTAGTGCGAGGATTGATTCCTTGAAGCAGTTGCTCCAGTGGTGTGACAATAAGGGAAAGGTGGCTCTCCCGCAACAAATCCATAAAAAGATTCTCTTTCTGTAGGGTTAAGTTTAGAAGTGCAAGGCAATACTCCACAGCTTTCTCTAAATGCTTCTTCCCTGCAGTGCACAAACAATGAAGAACCATAAGAAAAACAAAGGAGCAGTTAAACAGACTACATTCATAAAACTCATTCATCAAGCCTTACACCAAGAAAGAACTTATCAGTTGTTTACCACTAGGAAAATTTCCCCCAAAACAGTCTTTATATGCAAGAGAAACAAGATCAAGCTGAAGATATGCAACGTCAGGTTTAAATCCAACTTAGCATGCATTTTAACTTCACATGAAACACAAATTCTAGGCACATACCAGGAAACGGAGCGTAAGTATCAAGCTGCTTAACCCCTTCTTCTAGCAAGCTAAGGGACAGTCCCAGCATTGGGGACTCATTCAATAGATGATACATCAAACTGAATCCAGGTGGTTTATATGCTATTATTTCTTCTCCTAAACAGAGGACAGGAAAAAAAATTAACATCTATTAGAAAAGACTTCCATTACTCAAGCTGGCCTGAGCTAAAAAACCTAACAGTCCCTGTTGTTATAAGCAACATCTAAACAATTAAACATACTGCATACAAAGTCTTCAGAGGTTTTCTTTATACATAGGCCATTTAGGTAATTTTAAAAGTTTGGGAAGAGTAGTAATGGCAACTACCATTAATTTTCAATATTTAACAGCACAATTTCAACTTCAACCAGTTAGACTTCCTAAGCAGATCTGACCTTGAAATCAAATCAGTGCTAGGACTTCAATAGCACATTGGAGCTACATTAAATGGTTATGCAAGACTGAAAAGTAACTGAAAAAAGTTTATAACTCCCCAAACCTACATAAACACCCTGGATGAAGGAAAAAACACTTCCAGAAATCAAAGCTGACAAGGTGCACTGTACCCCTGATGCTCCTAGTTTACAGATACTTGCATGTCTCTTGCAACAAATGTATGCAAAAATTGAACTACCAGCCTAAAATTCAAAGCCCTTCATAAAACAAAATAAAAGGAAAAGTCAAGACTAATGATTCTGGTTTATCTAGTCTCCTAGTAAACTATGGTGGATAAAAGCAGGAGAGCAAAAATAATCTCTTTTAATATGCATGTAAGAATAAGGGTGCAATTTGTTTTGGCATCAGCTTAAACAATCCCCTTCTCCTTTCATTCATTCTGTGTCTGTGCTGCCCCCCAACACGCGAACAGACATGCCATGCCACTGTGAAGCCAAACACTGAATCCGTTAAAGAAATTGATCTAGACAAAAAGATCGGTTTTAACCCATTTCCCCAATCTATCATGCAGCCCACAAATAATCATCCAAGCTGAAAGCCTGGCTGAGGACAGGAATGAGCTACAGCTATGCTGCCAAGAACCATTTGTCAAAGTACAGGGCACAGAGGCCTCCCAGACTGAGGCAAGCTCACCGGGGAAGTATGTCTTTAAGTTGTTGTTCACTTAAGAAGTGGTTCTTGTAGCTCTCTACCGCTACAAGCAAATCCACAGGCATCAGGATGGCATTCAATGTTAAGAAGAAACTTTGTATTAAAAAAAAATAAATCTGCAGCTCAATTAAGCCTTAAATTTCCTACACTGTGGCCTTTTGAAGAATGGTTGTCCAGAATTAAATGACTTCAGATAATTCTGCTGCTACTATCTGCTCTGAATAATTTATCCATAATATTAATATTAAAGGATATATCAAATACACTAACACCTTTAAACTAACCCTATGAATAATGGTGATATAGATATAGACCAAAGAAATACAGAGGAACAAGCCCAAAATCAAGTTGGTTTTTAAGTGCCAAATGCTGATCCTTAATCAAATCAGCAATACATGAGGGACAGAAGTCATCCTACTAGCAGAGCTAGTGAAGTAGGAAATAGTGTACGTGAAGCCCTACTGAATCAGCAACATGGCTCCCGATACTACATGGACATTTTTTGAATGTCTTCCTATCTTAAAACCTTGGTCTAGATTTCTACCAGCTTACTTGTAATATTAAACAAGATCACAAGAAACAGGCAAGAAAGCAAAGCAAGTTACAATTCCGTTTGTCAGTGAACAAATGAACAAGTTAACCTTGTAATTCCACATATTGGTCTACGAAGTCTTCAAGTTGAGGTTCATAGTCTTGCAGCAATTTGTAAAACACTTCCAGAACTACCTCAGCTACTTCCCACTGTAGATAATCACAAAATGAAGAAAAAGTCATACACAGAATAAGACTGATACTGCAGCAACAAACAGGCAATGCAGTGATGTACTGGATCAGAAGTATGGCATGACTAATTCTAAAATACTATCCAACAACACTTATAAGTCATCATGTCAAATACTTTGAAAGGCCAAGCTTTCTTTCTGAAGTAAAATGGAACACTAGAACAGATTTATTACCTATTTCAGGCTCTATTATATGATAGTATATCGAAACAACAAGCAATAAAGAATTTATTCGGTATACAGCTAATAACATATCATTAATAGCTTCCAGGATACAGTTTAGCATGTGCTTTCATCCAGAAATATCATAAAGGAAACTCAAATTCCTTTGTTCATCAAGTCAGATATATTCTCTGAAGTAACAATGAGGAAAGCGCAAATATGACTTGTAGATTTGGGCATGTAATATTCAGAAGTCACTAGCCATGTAGTAGAGTTGCAGAATCCTGTATAGCAAATTGAAATTTAGCAATAATATAAACTACTATTTTTTTTTCCTTAAAAGGATACTTTATACAGGCTCCTTAGAAATAGCTCATAGATCCTGATGACCCATGAGCTGAAAAATTACCTGTTTACACAATCAAAACTCTATGAACTGCTCAAGGTTATCTCTGCTGCATCAAACTTGCATAGCTTCTCAAACAGATCTAAGCCACATCAGCAGTGCAAAATAATTTTAACTACAGCCTGAAAAAAAGATTTTCAAACAAAAATTACTTTTTCAGCAGCTCTCCGGTAAGCTCTGGTGCGGAATCGCAGAAACACAGAATCCCTGAGGAAGTGGAGATAGGGATCAAAGCCTGGTGGACGAAGACCTGCTCCCAAGTTAGAAGGGAACGAGCTTTCCACTAGTGTGCTGATGAGTCGACAGAAAGCACGGGTTAAAGGATATTCTTCACATCGGGACTCAATCTCATTCAATTCAACCTTCCCAAGAGGACAACAAAAACAGAAGAAAAGTCAAAGATTGAGGGAGGAGGAAATGTGGGAGAACAAATAATATAAGGGCATCATCTGTGAGTTACTTAACAGTGAATTGACCCTGATGCATTTTTGTCTACGCTATCCCACAAACAAAGCAAAAGCAGTGAAGCAATAGTACTGTCATTTCAGTTCAGCAATACACTCTTCATTTACTTCTGAGCTACTAGAAAATGAGCCTCAACATTTACATACGTTGCTTTCATTTACGACTTTTCTTAGAAGTGAAGTGAGCTGTACTAAGATGTAAGAAAATTGAGGCCAATTTAGGAAAACAGCAAAATCTTAATATGAAGTGTGTGCAAGGAATTTGAGGATTTAGATGCTGTTCTGTTACTAGTATGAAGCTGCACTAGATTCATGAACGGATAAAATTTCCAGAAGTTACAAGCAGACCTGAAAGTGAATTAAGAAGCAGTGAAATGACAGTGCCTATTCCAAGGGTTTCCCCACGGACACAGCAGCAGATGCAGCCTCTGCAAGTATTTCCTGAACATATATACAGACAGTCAGAGAGGCTGACTAGGTACAGAGAAACACTTACCTCAATACCAACTGCTTGTCTCTGGCCTGGACTTCTCACAGTTTGTAATATCTTCAAAACAGAAAGAGAAATGAAAACAGAAGAACAATACATTTCACATAATCAAAGTGCATCTCCATCATTTTTATCAGGACTAAAAGGTAGTCACCACTTTTCATCTGTAAGAAGAGGTTTCCTAAATCCTCTTAAAAGGTGAAAAGCTAAGATTTTTCTGTCTGAAAGGCTGGATTATATGTTGTACACTTGTTTACTTCTAGCTTCATCCTCAAAGATCCGCATCATATTTACTGTTAAATGAAACAAAGAGCAGAAATACTTTCACATTAATGATTTTTGTCTCATATCGGCTACAGGAAAGACAGCTCCCTTGTTATCTCTTACAACAGTATATTTTAAGGAATGTCATAAATTAGGAAGCAAAGGTGGTGAACATTTAAATTACTACTGTTATAAGATATTACTGTCAGGATCTTTTTATATGTAATTAACAATAAAGCAACAGGTGCAAATGCCCCAGGTTCTTTCAAATACAACAGCAATTAGTCTGACCCATAATACAGACAATACAATAAGCCCATTCCATTATGGTTTTTGAATTAACAATGCCAAGAGCTTATTTTAATATTAATCTTCCTTAGGATTAATATTTAAAATTTTTCTCTGAAATCAAGACAGAAACACTGAAAAAACACATTTTTACACCTTTAACTTACAATTAACGTCCTCTGAAAATTAAATGCCTGAAAGTGGAGCTTTTTTAGCCAGTTCATTCCTTCTGTGAGCACCATTCACACTAGAAGAATGTTATACACAAAAAAAACAACAACCCACGAACAGAAAAATATGTATACCTGTAGAATATTTATTACTGATGACATACACTGAGGAAAAAACAGATTGAACACACAGGACTGTCTGTAACCTGTATTTATGTAAAATAAGCACAGTCAATGAAGTCTCTGAGGCATAAAACCATACTGCCATTTTCAAAATTGTTTCAAAAGCAAGAACTGCATTAACTAAATGAAAAGAATTCTATTTAACAACTTCAACAACTAAATTTAGGAGAAAATGCAATACTATTTCAGATACACTTACAATTTCAATAGACTGGGATGCTATAGTTCTAAGCACTGAAAATCCTAAAATACCTGTGTATATTCCAGGGATTGCCAGAGTGAAGCAGCTATTTCAGGAGATCTTCCAAAAGCAGTAAGGGTTTCCAATAGCTCCGCTTTCAAAATAGGAGGAATACTGCACTGCAGAAGTCCCAGAATGACCACTACTGGTGTCCATTGAGGGTGCTCACAAAGAGCCAAGCGAGCATTCTCGCTCTAAGGAGTTCAACAGAAAACAAAACTGCAGATCACAAATTTGAAGATTATTCACGTCTTACAATTTCTAACTCATATCTCAGAATCAACGAGACTGCTTCATACTTGAAGGTACACAAAATATCAGAAGAATGGCAGACCATTCCAAAGCAAACAATTTTAATTAAACAAAAAGCCCAATTTAATGACTCATGAGTACTAAAACTGTACCTATCCATACAGAAAAAAAAATATGTGCGTAATACAAGCTTCTTATTACCCAATTTACTTTTTTTTAAGTACAAACATATTCATGGAATTAGTCTTAAATAAGTTTAAGTACTTACACTCAAGACAGCTTCTTCTTCCCCCCTAGCAGAGGGACTTTATCATTATTTCTACTACATACTTAAATTGCATTTGGACATTTGCTAGGAACTTATACAAACATCTTTGCTTAAGTCTAAGAGCAGGGTCATTGTGACTATAAACTCACTTGAGACTCTCAGATGAGCCATTGGACAGGAACAAGGCTCTAGCCTCATCGCATGATAACTCCCTGCATCCTTAGAACAAACTCACTTCTTCCTAGGTTATGGTTTCTTACTACCTCACAGAATTTTTAGGCTACAGAGTCTGGTGGGTACTGAAGAGCTGAATTCCACACTATCCAGAATTACCCAGACAATTCACAACACAAAAATCCGCATCACAGTTTTATTCTCTTGGAATCCTCTTCCAGTTAACTCATGGCACATTTCACACTCTTGGCTTAGGGACATTTTAAATCTAACACTGGAGGAAAGTTTCACAGTTGATGAGTTTCCTTGACAAATTTTTGCCGTTTCTTTTTAAATTCATCTAGTATTTTTGTCTTTTCAAACTCCTAATTAAATGCAAAAAACTTTCCTACTCCGTAGTAATTTCTTCTGAATATACCTCACTTCCGAAAGGTATCTCCATGACACCAAAATGTCACGAAAGCAAGAAAATCAGTAACACCTAAAACGTAAGAAAAGGCGTCATGTCTTCCTGTTTCACCCAGACTGTGTGCTTGGTCGTAACAGTTACTCCTGACGCCTCCCATACTTTCGAAGTTCACTAATCAAATAACAACTGCTAGGTAAATTTGCCCTATATACCTTTTTGGTTAAGTGAACTTCACAGCTGAATGACGATGTTTTGCAAGAAAAAAAATGTATTAACAAAGAAAAACAAATAAAAGGTTACTTACCCAACTTACTATAACAGTGGTCAGCTGTAAAAAGGCAATTAATCCATCCTGTTCTTTCTGTGTGATTCCCCGGAGAGGCAGGTGACGATACTGGACACTGTCTGCACTTGGCAAGTCTTTCCTTAAGTGCTCATGATAAAGCATCAAAGAGTGGAAGAAATGCTCCCAGGAGACAGGGCTGCCACCTGCTCCTTGGATGTTCTCCACTAGAAAAACAAGACAAACAAGTAACAAGATTTTCTTTCTACTCTTTCACAGTTAAATTTAAAAGGAAAACTGTCTTATCTAGAGGAAAAAATAAAGTTCAAAGTAAAACATTTGTTTCCGAAATTAGTGGTTCTGGTTTGGTTTTTTTGTTGTTGTTGGAGTTATTTGTTTGGTTTTGGTTTTTAATAGGACAGAAAGGTGCCAATACGAAAAGCTAGTACAAATTAGTTTTCCATTTTATGAACCAGAATGTTTGCAGCATTATTTAGATCTTCAAAGTAGGGAGGGCAGTTTCTGATTTGATCAATGCAAAATTAATGCAAAACACAGGACTGACTAGCACCTCACTTTGAGAAAGTGCCATTACATTACACGTATCAAAAAATTCTAACAGAACAAAGCTCTTCTGAAAAAAGTCAGCTAAGGAAAGGTAACTGTATTTACAAAATATACTACTTAACTTTCAGATAACGCTCATTTTATATTTTACAATAAGCAATACTGATATTCTGCATCTCTTATGCTGTTAAGACACAGGTTTATTTCTTTTAAAAAAAGCACTATTTCATTATGTAAATTACTTGCTAAGGTGCTCAGACATTTAATTACCTAATCAGTCGATTTTTTTTCCAGATCACACTTTCACATGAAGCCTTCCAATTTGAACTTTGTGTTAATAATGAAATGTTAAAAGTACGTAGCCATATTTCATCTCAAATAAGTCTCTACACTTTTTTAAAGAAAGAGTTGAGAAAGAGCTGAAATGTCACTTTTCTTACCATGACTACTGCCATTGACTTTTAGCAAACTAAAGCAGTAATGAGCACACTGAGGCCCACTAGCCAGTCCCCGCAGCATTTTCAAGTATGGGATGTAAATTGTGGAAGGAAGCAGATCTCCCATTTGCCTAACAAACTTTGACAAGACAACCTAGAACAAATAAAGATCAGTATTTAAAAAAAAAATAAAATAAATCTGAATATTTTAGGAAAACAGTGGTTAGCCAAAGAGAGAACACAGATTCTAATGTAATCAGGGCAGGGTAGAGGGGTGAAATCACAACCCCAAAAGAACAAAAAGAAATCCTTTGTAGACTACCCTACTCAGTTTTCTTGAGTCTGAAAAACATGTTTTTCAAAGAGGAAACAAACAAAACAAAATAATTCATGCTATGGCAAAGAATACTAACCGTCCAATTCTGTATTTCTAGTGATGAAATTTACTTCAGCTCACAAATGCTACACAGCAGTAGTAGTAACACATCTCACAGTGCAAGCTAAGTGATATTGGGAAAGAATTCACTACGCTTGTCATATCCCTGCATAGTAACTCACACACACACACAGTGGATCCTCCCAGCATCATATTAGGGTGCTTACAGATTGCACCAGGCCCTAACTTAAGTTGCCTGTATTCTGGGTGGAGCTTGAGATGTGTCCAATATGTCTCATACTAAGTTTTGCCTAACACTGCACAGTCCTCCAAGATACACTGAAGGCTGACAGTATCCCAGATACCTAAACAGTTTTGGAATATCTGCTTCATCTGTTTAGATTGCTTCTTCATTCTAATTTTTAAGTTCTGCCTTTCATGTGCTATAACCTTTGGACTTTAAATAATTACAATATTCTTACAGATTTTTTACCCCCCCAAAATACTACCAAGTACAGTTAACAGAGTTTTTATTATAGTTAAAGAATTTAACTTCTGTTACACCAAAAAGGTATGTAGAAGTCGTCAGACAGAAGACACAAGAGCACTGTTATCAGAATTCATTTACCAACAGCAACAAAACCAGACCAAAGTAAAATTTTCAAAGAGGTTTGTTAGGACTCCTTCTTACTAAGTTTATTGACAACCATGAATGTCTGGCAGCAGCTTATTTTAAAGAAAGCAACAACAACCATGTCATGCAGAGCAGGATACATGCGGAGAAGCCGCTGATAAAAGATTAAGTCTTCTTAAAGACTAGCTGCAATAAGGATACCTAAACTTTGTTGCTTTAGTTTTTATTACTTTAATTTCAAGTTACTAGTAATTACTCAAGAAAATCTAGATAACCTGGCGCTGAGGGGGTCGCTGATGAGCTACTCCAAGGTAGGACCCCATGATGGTAGACGTCTGCAAAGGCTCTGAAGGACACCAATATTCAAGGGCAAGCTCCAGATTAAAGGGGTCTTTCCTATACAATTCAGCAATCTATCAGAGAAAGAAAGATGTTAGAAAAATACCAACTGTGCAAAGAAAAGACAATTACTTCAACAATAAGCACTACTTGTAGATAACTAAATTCGTCTGAGATGCAAAGCATTCCACAGCTGGCATTCCATTCCTTAAAACTCTGAAAATGACAGCTTCTAAATAGCAATATCAGAACAAATGACAGCCAGAGAAATTCAAAATGCATACATAAGTGAAACTTTCATAACTTCCTATATATTATAGATTAAATCATTGCTAAGAAAACAGTGTCATTTCTCCTTAAATAACAATTTGCGTACCTTGATATATTAATTTAAAAACAAGTTAGCCAGTATCAGGATTGGAAATCTTACTCTGAGAAACTTGTATGTTCAGATAAGGGGTAATTTTCACTTCTAGTTCTTCATTTAAGTTTATTATACATCTCAGAACTACTTAATAAAGCATTCCACTATAAATTTTCCTGTTACTGTCCTATAAGCAATCCCTATATTAAAGACTTGTATATTGAAAATCACACATTTGTATATTTTCATTCTCAATAAGGGAAAATATGCAAGTTCTTAATTTATTCATTAACAAAAATATAAATGTGCTAGTTCAATATTCAAGACTGTTTTCTGGTGTGGGGTTTTTTTTGAAAGTGCAGTAACCTTAACAAACATTTAAATAAACATAGTTATTTAATTTTTCTTTCAATTTAATTTCATTTCAATTTTCTTTCTTTTATTAAAAAACAATGTCAGGAAGATCTTTCTTTTAAACATAGGCTTGTGGTCAAAATTCTACTGAAATTAGGGAATCTGTAATTCCAGCAGCCTTAATGGAGTCACCTTGCTTAACCTACTCTGCAGCAAATACAAAAGTCTTCCAAAATTCCCATTACAAATATGCCTACACATGAAAATTATTTAAACATTTCAATTATTTATCAGAATAATTGCCAATAGTGGGGGAAAACCCCTAAAACCCAATAATAGTTTACCCACAGTAAACAGGGAGAAATTTGAAGACTTACAGAAACATAAGACACTGTATAAACATTGTCTAGATACACAAAGGTGTTCTATTCCAAAGAACTTCCATGCATCTAGCCAGATCTGAACTCCAGTGATAGCATGTAGACTTAAAATTCCTACTTCTAACTTACGTTAGTATAAGATGGCTTGAGATAACAGATATGTTAAGATATGTTATTATAATATAAAATTTAGGTATTTAAATATATTGTAATAACTTCAGCTCAATAATTCTTCAAACATAAGAAAAAAATGCACTATTTGCTAAACGAAAATTTAGTGACACTTCATTAACACCAGAAGCCAAGGCAGTAAGTCAATTACCTTTACATGAGAAGTTATAGAAAGTGTCTATATTTAAGAAAAAAAAAAAATCCCTCTAATCCAAAAAGGGAAAGATCCAGCACTGTATGTTATCATTCAGTTCTGGGTTTTCTGATGAAGAAGGAAAGTCACAATCACTCTTTGCCACAGCAGTGTAAAAGAAAATAGGGCTTACTAAAAGCATTAAATGCTCCAGATCTCTCCGAAGGGAAATAGGTGGATCGTTACCCATCTGAATACTCATGTGGATCATGCGAGCATCTTCATCAGCACGGTTTCTCAGCTGTTTCACCTACACAATTTATGAAGTGGAGAAAAACACTGGTCTATATTTAGCTAAGAATGAAACAGAACAGAAATAATGGAATTGTCCAAACAGCCTATTAAAAACTAAGAAAGCAAATGAACTTGCACATACATGACAAGTATATTCAAATTTTTTTTTTTTAACCCCTTGCCCCCTAAGAGCTTACATTCAAACATATATTAAATCACTTTCTTACTGCCAAGGCCTTCAGTTCCTAGCAAAAGCCCAAACTTACACCACGGGAGTTTTTCCTAACTGACTTCACCTAATCCTCTGGTTTGGCCCCAAAAGGTGGATCCTTTCACTCTTTTTTTTACTTCAGAAACTAGATGGGTTACCTTCAAATGAAGTAAATTAGATCATTATCCACAAGGAGTGAAAAGAAACAGAAAACACTGTAAATAATGTTTCCTGCATACAGATCTATGGATTGCACCTTTCCTAGCCATTTAAGGCTACTTCTACCTACAGTTACTTTATGTTTTGAAAAGTTTTGGATTGATGTAGTTACTCTGGACCCAGCCTGTCACAACTAAAAGTATTACCACATGCCAATAAATACAATAGGAGTAAAAAAGAGAAGGGAGAAGGACTGCAGCAATTAAAAAGCCCTTTAATCAGTATCCTAAGATTCTTTGTGTTGACAAACTAATTACTAAACAAAAAACAGCTGACATTTAATTTTAATGTCAAAAAGCCTTTGTCAAAACACCCCACCAGAGGCTTACAGAAAGCAAATAGCCATGAGATGAAAAGTTAAGTTTTGTTGAATGTTGAGCAGACATTGAGGAACAAGAAACAGAAATAAGCAACCAATTCAATACAGCAAAAATTAAAACATGGTGATGGTCAACAGAGACCAGGTTCATGGTCTATAGTATAACTTAACTTGCAAAAATGAATGAGCAGCAAAATAATTGTCTTATCAAGAATATATAGTGAAAAACTAGAAACAACTGTGGAAAGGGTCAGAGCAAACTGTCCAAAACAGTATACTAACAAAATTAATATATGGACAAAATTGAGTGTTGATAAATTAAATAATGAACTATCTGAACTTCTAAAGCTACTTATCAAGTTCTGACTGTAATGCAGTCAACCAACAGATTTACCCAAAACATCACTGGCAAGCAGCATAAATGTTAAAACTACACAGAAGAGTTAAATAAAATGCTGACTTACAGATTTAAATAAAGCTGAACACAGGTTATATAGACATAAAAAGAAAAGAGATCTTCACCTAACATTTGAGAATGTAGAAATAGCTGAGTACATAAGCCAACCACTAACAGCAGGTAAGACAAAAACTCTCTTATAGGGCTATATCCCAATTGCCTGCTAACAAGGTCTTTCCTGTAAAACAACTAGTACTGGAATACAAGTCAACAGTCAGATTTTTGCTTATATCCTGTATTACAAAATCCTACTTGTAATGAAAAATATCTCTCGTCATCTTTAGGCGTTAGGTACAAACATCTGCAGATCTGAACCAAATAAAAAAAAAACTGAAACGGAAGACAAATACTCTTCCCAGAGATAAAGCTTCCAATTCCATAACGCAAGGGAGATGAGTAAAGTACCAGTAAATCAAACAGCCTTGGGATTTTCAGGCAGCTCTGCAGATACAGAACACAGGGTCACATCTTCTCTAAATTTAATATAGCAGCAACCTCTATCTGGGTCAGTCTCCAGCTCTTCTGCCTTCATTGGAAAAACTACCTTATATCTCTTTCATAAAAACTGGTATCATTACAGAGAGACATTCCATCTTTTGTACAGCAACATAATCCAATGAAGAACTGTCTCAAAAAAAGCTCCCAGTTCCAAACCTGTTTGCACTTGATTGCTTAAGAAACTTCGCCAAAATATACCTCTTATATTCCTCATCTATTCAAAAGATAAGGGCTACTGTGTCTGTATTACAGAAAACACCACTGCTTGCAGCCTTCACAGGATGTCCACAGCCTGTTAACAACATGGTAAGTGTTGTATGCAAGCACACATCGCAGCAGAAACATAGCTGTAAAGTTATCGACATGAACTTCTTTGAGCCAACGTTATACTTGTTGTTTGGATATTCTGTAGGTTAAAAAGACAGCTTGAGAAAACAACACGCAACAACAACAGATTATAAATAAATTAGGATTAAACCTAAAAGCTGTCTACAACATGTTCATATATGCCCTCAAAGATTCTTAAGGCTCAAATACTGTTTTTTCCTGCCAATATTGTTCTCATTCTGCAAGGTTACAATGAACAAAATATATTTTTAAATACTTCTTTCTGCACATTGAAAAAAGTAATTATTTGGCAACTCCAACTCCAGCTCAACACAATAAAAGGTCACAAAATAAAGCCTCCATCAATTAAATAAAAGCGTCTTCATAGAGTTTTAATTTTCCAAGTCTAGATACAGGGTCTTGTACAAATGAAACTGCGGAACTGCTGTAATTGCTTCAAACTTTTTTTTGAAACCCTTTTGTAGCATTTCTGCTGTTCTAGTGAAAACAGCTGCTCATTTTCCCAACAATCGATACTACTGAAAAAGCAGAATCCCTCCTCTTATATATGGAAACATCACCAGTAAAAGAATAAATTAAAAATGAAAGACAAAACCTGTAAGTTAACTTAGGTTACTCTACCGTCTGCATCAAAAGAAAAAAATAAACAACAAAAAAATCAGTACTCACACACATTGCCATCAATTCCAGCATTCACTTAAATTTAAAATGTAAAACAGAACAAACCCACTACCACCACAAAACCTTGCTTTGCAAATCTCACCACACAGAAATGTCTTTAAAGAAAGAAGAAAAAAAATCACATTCTACTTCAGTGTGGAAAACAAACTCCAAACCATATGGGTTCCATAAAGTCAACAAGTTTTCTGAACTGCAGCACCTCAAGCCGAGGGTCATATCTGAATCTCTAGCTACCTGTTGGAATGTTAGAAATACAGAAGAGATGCCCACATTTCTCAAGAACTGCTATTCACACAAACAACTTACTTTCATTGGCATGAGTGCAAGGAAGTCTGTGACAAGGTTATGTATTTTGCGAACATAAAATTCCTCCTGGTAGAAATTTTCAGACCCCACAACAGATTCGGTCAGGAACAGAAAGACATTGTCAGCAACCGCTAGCTCTACCATTGCTTCATCTGCCTCAGTGAATTCTGCAAGAGCTGGGCAACAAAATCACAAGAGGGGAAAGAATAAATTACAAGTACCTGTTACTAAACATATTTCAGAATACCTGACTGACATGCAAATCAGCATGCTTCTATCAACTATGTTTTTTCTGCTGTACAGGAAAACACGTTACTGGAAAAGACAAGTTAATGTCAGATGATTATCTCAGCTTTCTTCTTTAGTAACTGTTAAAGTGCATATTCCATTTACCCAATCAAACGTAAGGCTGTGAACGAAGAATCACAAACCAACCTTAATTAAAGAGTAATTACAAGGTTTACGTTTTCTTTAACAGATATTCTGGAGTAGACTCAGTTCTGACCTAGTAGGGAGCTTGGAAAGCTTGTGAAGTAGAGAGAGAAAAAAAATTAAAAATAAATTTGTCCTCTCAAGATACTGAGGTTTAACATTTACACCTCTAAAAAGCCATAAGCGTGGATCTATTCTTAAGTGTACAAATGATACTAAAGCTGTTAAAATGCAATCTTTCACATTTTTCAGTACATTAAAATCTTTTTCACTTCAATATTACTGTCTAATAACTAATTATTTCTAAATCTGTGTGCATTTCAGAACAATTCAATTCTTGACAACTGAATTCACATACTGAGAAAGCTTTAAAGGAGTGTCAACGGTAATTTTATCATAAAGGTAAATACTAAGACTTCAAAAATGTAACAGATACTTTGACTTACACCACTTGCAAGCTCAGAATGCTAATGCTCAGCAACTGCACTTCAGGGTAATTTACCTGTCACATCAGACAATTGCGATATTCCTCGTAATGCCAGTGCCCAGGCTAATCTAACAGTAGCTTGCAGGCCTGGTAATTTCCAAGGCTGAGACTCCTGAAGACGAGTGTGTATTGTTGCTATATACTGTCTTTCTGCTAGCAGAGGGAGTCGGTGCATCAAATCTTGAAGAACAACAAAAACAAACATGAAACAACACCCAGTAAATGAATGGAAAAACAAACATGCAAAATCCTACCAGTTTGTTACTGATCAATAACAAAATTGGTTAAATAACAATATATGCATCTGCACAACATAACCTCTTTGGGAAACCTGCCAGCACTACCTTCACGATCCTCTGTGCCTTGTTCCAGAAAGCTAACATCAAAGCAGTACAGGAGAGCCATGAGAAGAGCCAAGTTCACGCCGTCCAATGAGCCATCAGCTTCCACTGTTACTTTCTCCAGGTAACTTATGAGGATTAGAGTGTCATCCTTACTCAGAGGTGACTGGCAGGTCCAGACAAACAGACTTTCAGCCAAGGACTGTCGGCATTCTTTAATGAGGTCAGAAACCTTTAAAAGGAAAACCAAACAAAAAACAGTGAATATACATGTTCTGGCAACGTGTTCAATTTGTCCATCTCAGTCAATCAGTATGACTAGGTTAAGTTAAAAATTACACTAAAGACAGCAGCTACAGAAAATGTTGGGTTTCTTTAACTGCTAAACAACAAAACGCACATTTCTGCTTCTTAAATGCGTTCATATTCCCACATACTTCACGTGAGGTGTGAGCAGATATCCTGGGATATGACTACACGCAAACCAGCATCTCTGACAAGGTCAGGAGACATGAATCTACACAGAACTTTTGTAACTATAAACATATCACACAAAAGTCATATTTCCTGTCTTCAATATACAACTGCACTGATAGTTTTTCCTGATAAGGACATAGTCTTCCCCTTGTCCCAAAAGAGATGCCCTCAACTGATGCCTTAACTATACAAATACCTAACTTTTAAGACATTAAGAAATACGAAAAACATTTAAATTAGAACTTTCGTCCCCCAGACAGAATACTTGTATCAATGTCATAACACAAACATAAATGAAATCATCCCTTACTACATATGGAACAAATATCATGCCCAACATAAAGTTTACCAGGCATTTTCATACTATTTTTTTTCTTTTTATTTATCAAAACATTACATATTATAATACAACTAAGTACAACGGCTCTTGAAAACCGTGTTTGCCTTTTTCTAACAGTTACACCAAAAATTACCTGCTTTCAAATAAGGACAAACATCTATTTAATTTGCTAACTTCATTACTCCCCCCAAGCTGAGTTTTAACTGCTTTAAGTCTTATGAAAACAGAAGTTAAAAAACAAACAAACAAACAAACAACACAACCTTAAAAAATAAAAAGCCACTCATGGCCTTTCATAGTGGTCTTTGTAAAACTATTTTATTTAGCTAAATAAATTCTTGCCTATAACCATTGTACCTGGTTAAAATAAAAAATAAAGAGCTGTAAGCATTCTGTCTCCACTCAAATCACATGCATGGTTATAGAAACTTTCAACATTTAGTACAGCAAGAGATTTGCACACAGGCTCCAGTAGAATAATCTAATGAATACAGAGAGAAATATGGTAGTCCACCTAAAAGGAAGAAAAAAAACTTCTAACATTAAGCGTTAAATCAATTTTAAGGTAAAATTAAGGTAATTTAAGGTAAATTGGAAGGTTATTCTTCACATAGTTTCTAGATTAATAGAAAAAGTATAAAACTACTTCTTTATTTGGTGGAAAAAAATTGCCTTATTATAACAGAATAATTTTTAGACAGATCACCCATTAGAAAGAAGTTCAGAAATTAAAACAATAATGTTTAAAATATTCCTAGCAGAAACATACTGTGCAGTTAGTCATAGTCTCAATTAAGTTTAAGGATTATAAAAATCAGAACTAATTTTCAAGCAACTCACACTTCACTATTAGAAATTCTTCTGTTCGTATTAACACAATTGGATTATTAAAAAGCGTATTATTCTCCTGAATAGACTTGGTTTCAAGCTGGTTTCATAACTTCTCATTTTTTGTTTGCGACTTTTATTCCAATGGTGCTGACAATAGTAGTGCTGAGAGCAGATGACTTAATGCATAGTCTTTACCAAAAAAAAAAAAAAAAAAAAAGAAATCTACACAGAGTGATAGTGCAAATATTAGGCTTAGTTTTCTCACTGTCCTTGGCTATGCTTCTTCATTAAAAATAGGGTATGCCCTAGCATTAGGGAGCAACAGCAAAACAGAAATACGGGAAGTAATCTGGACCCCACACTGGTACAGCACAAGCTGTGGAGTAAGTTCTATGATCCCTCAGACAGTAATAGAGCTTGCAAAGGTAGAGAAAAGAAAGCAGAAAGGAAAAAAAAACCCACATCACTCTATATCATTTGGCAGTCAAACTGTATTCTAATCTGTGAAGTAATTCAGAATATTCACACCCAGTGAATAGTTACCTCTTTGCGATGTTTCTCACTGCCCAATCCTCGCTCTCGCTGCAGTTTATCAAATTCATTGTTCAAATCAATGTGAGACACAAGAGTGAGGATCTTCTGAGTCAAACCCTGCTCCATTAGGTCATCTGTAAAGCGTGTTGTCATGGACATTAACTCTTGACTATAATGGAAAGAACACAAATTTAACAATTAATCATACTATTCCCAGTGACAGAGGAAGTCTAAAATAATGAAGCTCATCAAATGTATCTGCTGACAGAAAATGTACAACTGCACTACATACATAAAGTAACTAAATGTGCATCACTAGTCAGTAAACAGTGCACTCTAAAAAAATGCTGAATGGATACAAACTCTTTAAGTAACTATAAGTTCAAGAACATGAAATAAGATTAAAACATCAATCATCTGGTTAAGATTTCTGTGAATAGGGAAAAAGCGCTGCACATAAGATGCGCATAACTCACAAGCTCATAGCCTCTTTCTTACTAGAAAATGCCATTGTCCAATTACGTACACCCTACTGAAGTGGCAGAGCTAGTTGTAAAACAATCATTTATTTTATGTTTCAGAATTTATATTTACACTAGAACACACAGAATCATCTTTTAATCTTTCTCTAGTTAAGCAATAGCTGCACATGGGAAGGAAACACTGCATGCTGTTTCCTTTTTAAAAAGTCAAAACATACTAGCATATTACGTTTGCCAGGAGATAGTGTATCTATTGTAAGCAAAGGCAGGAACGCAATTCTCTGTTTTGCAGGACAAAGGAAGGCAGAACACAGCAAGGGCAGAAACTCAGTCTCTGAAATACTGAGTAATCACCACTAGTTAGAGCAACACTGACTGGGAGGGTGCCTGAAGAAAAACACTGCCAAAAGCAGCATGACAGAACTAAAAGTAAAACGGATATCCTTATTATCCAATAAAAATATGTAATAAAAAAGTAATAGCATGCTTAAAAAACAAACATGAAAGCAGCTGCATCAGGTTATGAGAAAGAAACAAATTTGAGAATATTCATATTCCCTTGAGTCTAATCAGTCTTAAAAGCACTCAAAGCAAAGAGCTTTGATCAGCTCATCACCCTAATACAGACCTGAGTTCCAATGTCCACGTCTTGCCTTGGCGCGACTGGATGAGGGTTCGTAGTGAATTGGCAATGCATCTTTTTCCATCCCAGTACAACAGAACAGCCACTAGACCTCTCGTAAGACCAGGAAAATGAGGTTGCTGGTGTTCTCCTATTGAATTAAAATGGACATAATAGTCACAGAAAGTTGAACACACTCACTTTGATAACAGCTTTGTATCTTTGTATTTCTAATTTAAATACAAGCACAGCATTCAAAGCAAACATGGTTATCCACTATCATTTTGATTTGTTTCAGGCACTTAAAAGAAAGCACAGATATTTTGGGTGCTATTATTAAAACTGATATTCAACTACTAAAATACCCAAAATTGTAAAAGAAATAGAAGTACAAATCCATAAATATCCTAGTCCAAATGGTAGTTGCAACTGATATCTACCCATCTTAACAATCATTTCAAGCTGATTACCAAAAAAAAAAACCACACCTTTTCTTTATTGAAAATGAAATTTGCTTTCTGAATTTACATTAAAAAATTCAAGTCCAAAATAGAAAGCTAAGTTGAATTGAAGATGGCTTTCCAAAGGTGACAAATTCCCATGCTACATCTTTAATGAATTTTTTTAAAGGTAATGACGAACAGTAGCTAGTAGTGATAAATAACGATTATATTTTAATAACTCTGAAATCAATTTTCCACATACAAAGCATGTTTCACTTTCCAGAATAGTTCTCTTACTAATCAGTTATTAGATTATCACTGAGAGTCACATATCAATGTACAACTAATACATAATTTGAAGAACCAATATTTATTACACTGCTTTATGGAAAAACTCTCAATCAATTACTTTTAAGCTATTTTTAAATTCAGTGATAGACAAAGTAAGTCATAAAAAAAACCCTCAAATTATTCCCCCTTTTGCTATAGCTGCATAAAGTATGAACATTAAGGTTCAGAATATTGATACTGTATTACATTACAGTGACAGTAGGTTTCTTTTTAAGAACATTCTATGTTAGGAAGCTAAGGCCTTGACTGAATCATGCATTCATGTTAAGCATACACTTAAATAAGAAGGCCCTATTTAAGTTGTATTTCTCCAGCTCTTAAATATTTTCCCTTCTCACCAGCTAGAAGGAGCTCAACAGCTGCCAACTCTCCAATATCAAAGAGGTCACTGAGGATAAAGGCTTCTCTGATGAGTTGCTCTGGCAAAAGCCTAGTTCCCTGCTGACCTTGGATAGCAACCCCTTCTGTACTCGCTTTCTGAATTTTCTCATGCTGCTGAACATTCTTTGGCTGCAATGGAAACAAGCATCAGAAGTTATTAAAAATTGCAAGATCAAATACTGAATGAAGCTTTTACACATTAATCCTTCCTCACAAATACACTTCTGACAGGTTAGGTTGTTATAATAAAAAACAAAGGCAGTGTTTTTAACACAGAGATAGTAAAGGCATCCTAAAAATGCTTCACACTTGCACAGCAATGGTCTCTTTGTCAGAACATGTGAAAAATAATATTATCCAATCAGTGCTGATATTTAATTTACTCAGAATAATGGAGACTGAAAGTAAATTTTTATACAATTCTCAACGGAAATCGGTATCAGCTCAATGACAGACATCTGGGTTGTTGATCAGAATTGTTGCATCACTCCAAAGCACTGTTTTCTACATCATTCTTTTTTCTATTAGACTTGGACACCAAAACATACTGACAAAAATCTATAGCTAACTGTTAAATTTTCTGACCTATCAGTTTAAAAAGCCGTATACTATTTCAGAACTCACACCACTGAAATAAGACATATTTCTAATCGCTACCTTGTGATCCATCAGCCAAGAAACAGTGAGTTTCTGCAGATCATATCACATTCCTAATAAAACACATTCTGCATTCTGTAAATAAATGTGTTCACCTGTTCAGTGTGTTCATTAACCTGACTGAAGCATTAGCATGGACCAAAACCAGACAAAACAGTTTTATGCTTTATTTCAGACACATAAGTCTAGCAAAAAAAGTTAATACTTGACTGAGGGAAGTAAAAGTATCTTTTCAAAATAGCATTCAAATAATGAGAGAAAAAATATGTTAAAATTATCCTGTACAAGACACAAAATATTATGTATTATTCAAGCTATTCTGCTGTAAGAATACAAGTAAGATTGCTATACCACATTGGCGTTATGTATCGTAAAAACACAGAACAGTCGGGGCCTAAATGGCGTGTAATCCAACAATACAAGACAGAGGAAATCATCAACTCTCCAGTTCATTCCACAAGAGAATATTAGTCCAGTACCGGATTTCTGAAGAGAGAAATGAAGTCAGATTTGTGTTTCTTTAAAACTTGGTCAAGGTGATGAATAGCTTCAGGTTGCCTCTTCCAAATGGCATTCATTACAGTCTGCCATATGTCCTTATATGGACCCCACAAGCTGGCAGCTAAAAGAAGAAATAAAACGAACAAAACAAACAAAGTATTTCAAATGGAGAAAGGAACAAAGAAAACAAAGTACTTATACACTTTTTTCAATAAGTAGATTTTTAAAATTTACTGTTAGTCTCAGATGAACAGTACAGTATAGACTGTTACACCCATCAAGCAAAGCATTTATTCCCTTCTTAAGGCACCAAAAATTAACAACAATGGTCTGATATAAAACCTAACAGCATTTAGTGAGCTAGAGACGCAGAAAAGATTATGTATGCAGCTAAGTTCTGGGGCTGAAAGTCATTTTACAAAGATATTTGATACAATCTCTGAGTGTTATCTTTCATCCTTATATGCCTAAGAAATTCCACCCACTTTCATAAGACTAAAGGATAACTAAGAACTGGACAGAAGACCTTGAATCTGAATCCAACTCGGCAAGGCAGGCTTCCTGCTTTCCATTTTTGACAGACAACTCCAACAAAGAAATTCCTAATATACAAGGGACTGAAGAGGAACAGCTATCATGATCTGGTGCATCATTGTATAAGACTGGGCTGAATAAAATATATTAGAAACCAAAACGGTAAGATTAAAGGCAATATTACATAAGAAACAAAAATCATAAGCCTAAAAACATGCTGTTTCACACTTATTCACAGAATCACAGAATGTTAGCGATTGGAAGGGACCTCGAAAGATCATCTAGTCCAATCCCAAAATTATTCATTTCATTTTAATTAAAAAAAAAAACAAAAAAACAACAAAAAAACAAACAAGTACTTCTGATCTCTAAGACAGTTTTGCTGCTAACATTCTGGACAAGAGCTTCACAAAGAAATGAATTTCCTTTACTAGAATAGACAGATCAGTATAAATAACTACCTCATTATATTTGGAAGACACAGATTATTTACTTCTGGAAGCTAGAAAACAGAAAGCTTCCCCAGGGAAGCTGTGGATGCCCCATCCCTGGAGGTGTTCAAGGCCAGGCTGGATGAGGCTTTGAGCAACCTGGTTTAGTGGGAGGTGTCCCTCTCCATGGCAGGGGGGTTGGAACTTGATGATCTTTAAGGTCCCTTCCAACCCAAACCATTCTATGATACTATGAAACGTAAGTATATTATTAAAGATAAGTCTGACCCTACTGTAGAAATACAATCTCTCTTCCTCCTCTACACTGGAAAAAAAGTTTCCGCTGCATACTTCAAATCTGAATTCAGTACCACAGCTGAAATGATCTCTTCCTCACTAGAAGTTGTATCATTCAGAATGCAAAGTCTGTAGCCTGAAGACTGCACTAGAAATGTCCTTATTTGCATAGAGTCTCATGAAAACAGTATGCTAAACTACTCTTCAGACTTCTGCTAGAATCGTCACCTAAACTGGAAACCTTACAGATCAAAAATTATTTTTACCACTTAGTACTAACATCCTCTTAAAAAAAAAAAAAAAACCCACAAAATTTTAAGATCCACATTCAATAGAAGTATTGAAATGTTTCCCTTGTTAGATATAATTTCTATTTGTGAAAGTTTCAGATTCTACACACCACAAGTCACTGCTAAACATACCAGACAAATTTATTAACAGTTGTATTCAGCTTGCCTGCAAGCTACCACATTACAACCACTGCCTAATTGTAGGTAGTGTTCTGTGGTTTTGAGCATCTGCTGTGACGGTCCCTGAACCAAAGATATTATAAGTTAGCGGTATTTTTTGCATACTACAATTTTGCTAGTGGAAAAGCTACTTCAAGAGGTTGCTGTCCTCCTTCATTCAGAGACGCTTGTTCCCAACCGCATACATGCCTGCTTCATTAATTATGTACCTTCAACTTCAACGGACTGCACTATAAGTCACGTTAATCAAAAGATCCAAATTAAAGAAAAAAAAAAGGGCAACATTTCCCAGAGTTCTACCAATCTCTTTTTTAAAAAACAGATTATTTCATTAACACAGGTTACAAAGTGGCGCAGGTAACCATTAAAAGAAGTGAAAGGGCAATGCCAGAAGCACAGAGGGAAAGAACAAGTAGATAGTGAAAGGCAGAAACCTCTGAAACTGGTTTTGTTCCCAGAAAAATGATAAAATGGAACCAGGCCTTGCAGGTTAGCATATATGTAAAATACAAGTATTTCACCTAAAACTGGCTTAACTCCACCGCCCCCCCTCCCTTCTTTTTAATGTACAAGTTATTATTGTGGTATAAAATCAAGTACAGAGGCAACATTTTATCTTCAGGTAGCTTGTTCTAACCAGCTCTATCCTGACTGGGTGCATCAAAGTCAAACATATCCACACCCCATTTTTACCAAGCTGCTAACATTAAGACAGCAAGCAAAAGGTAGCTCCTCTGATATGGGCACACTCCTGTCTTTCACACAATCAAGACACCACCTCAAAATAATGTCAAATGCTACATGGATGCCCTGAACAATAAGGCAGCATAAACCAAGCCGAAGTGTAGCAAGTGAGCATGGAGACAAAAGCAGGTCTCAGTTTTACCTCGACCTAAGGTGTCTTGGAAGCAAAACTTTATCAGTTTTATTCTGTTGCAAAGGAAGAAACCACATAAAACAAGAATAATACCAAAACAAACCCTCTCACTCCAAACTTGCTACTAACAAAAACTACCATCTCACATGCTGTCATTTACAATGCAATTAGCGGTGTCAGTAGAGCTATATCTGAGACGATAAAGGAAAAATCCTCTGTCTTTTTCAAACATCTCTGTTTTAATCATACCACGTTACTCCTGCCTACAGAAATACATTAAAGGTAGCTACTCTTGGACAAATAATTTCATACTCCAAGCTGTAACTGGCTGTCCCACATAACTTCAGAGTTCAGAAATTTACTGCCACTCTAAACAGTCTTCTCACTCTTATTAAATTACCAAGTCAAATAAACACCAGCAGCAATCCACAGTGTCTTCCAAAAGCTGCTCAACTATTTCCCTGGCCCATTTGTTTGCTCTGGCCCCAACAACATAATTGCTTTACACAAATACATGTGCTATAAGCCATTAAAACAAATTAAGGATCTAACTTTTCTAACTGAAAACTAATCCAAAAAAAGAGGTTATTTTCAGCAGGATCACATCTACAACCCAGTTTGCTGTGAGGGCCAAGCTAAGCTAGCACAAGAAAGGAGTATTGCAGAGAAAAGAATAAGCAACTGGGATGGAAAAAAGCTTGGACTTCAGTGTCCAGGATGACTTTTTCACACTTAGGCTGCTTCTATCATTACTACAGTTTTAGAAAGGCTCACCATCCCATCAGGGACCACAAGGAAAGACAGGCTGGGCTGCTTCTTTTAGCAACAATAGCTTACGCCTGAACTTTTTGCCAAGGTATAGACTTAACCAAGCCATGTCTGTCCCCGCAAACAACATACAACTTAAGGCAAAATCCTTATTAGTTCTAGTGTCACATCTGCTTTAATTTTTATCTCATCGTTCATCTACAAAAATCCTTCTTCCCCCTACAGAATCTCTTGCCATGTAATTTATACAATAAAGTGTAGTTTTGCTTGAACTACTACAGTTTTCGCTTCAACAAAGTCATATTTCAGCTACTATGAATGGTAGCAACAACCACCCTTCCTCCACCCCCAAATGAAGAGTCTTTCCTCTATTACTGCTTTTCTGTGAGGGGGCAGGGATGTAATTGATTCAGTTAGATCAAAATACCTTCTCTGTAAAATTTACTCCTTGCTTATTCCTTACATAGGAATGGAGCTTTTTAATCTTATTAGCTAATCGCTATGACATGTACCACCTTGGTTACAGACCTTTTGGCCATGCCCATATTCCAGTTACAGCTGCTTTTCACAGCGTACTCCCTTCTCCCTGTCTTAACCTAGTGAAGCTCAACAACAGCAAATGCAACATCTTGCACCTGAGACAGAATAACTCCACACAACAGTACAGGCTAGGGACCAAACGTCTAGAAAGCAACTTTACAGAAAAACACACAAGAGTCCTGGTAAGCAGGAAGCTGAACACAAGTCAGCACCACATCCTCACAGCAAAGGTGGCCTCTACTAACCAGGCTGCACTAACAGAGTTGCAGCCAGCAGGCACAGGCAAGTAATAATTTGTTCTGTATCCAGTTTTGGGCTCCCCAGAACAAGACACTGAAATAGCAGGCCAGAGAACAGCACGACAGAGGAGAGGTTGAAAGAATGAACCTTGTTCAGCCTTAAGAAGAGAAGGCTAGAGAGGGATGGCAACTTTGCTGTCTTCAACTACTGAATGGCACTGTACACAGAAAATGGAGACAAAGGTACCCCAGGAGAAGACGAGCAGCAACTGACACAAGCTGCAATACAGAAACTTTCATTTAGCCAACGGGAAAAAAAAAAATGTAGTAGTTACACAATGGAATAGAAAGTCCTCTGGGAGGATCTTCACCCTTATAAGCATCCAAAACTAGTTTGGATAAGGCCCTGAGCCACCTGACTGAACTGGCCCAGTTTAAGGAGGGGGGGTAGAGTTGGACCAGGTGACTTCCTAAGTTATTTTCCAATTATCCAGTCTTTTCTTTTTGTGTTAGACTTATTCCCCAGTTATACTGGGAAAGTGCTGCCTCTGTAACCCAAACGCTGCTTTTTGTGACAGGCTCTGCAAGGACCATGATCTAGTTGCTTCTAACACTTCGCAGCACTCAATACAAGAGAAACCAGCTCAACGTTTCTAGATTTCTTGTGTAACACTGAGCAAAACTCGGTGCACTTTTTTTCATTTTATTACACACAGCATTAAGAGACGACCGCCATACAGAAGTGAAGCTTAATCACACCTGTACTAAGTTCCCACAGTCCCCTCCGGCCCAGGTGGCCTTCGCTATCTCCTATCCCCAGCCCCCCACGCGGGCACGGCAGCAGCTCTGACAGCGGAGCCCCATCACCAGCTGCCTTTGCGCGGCCCGAGCGCCCCGGGGTGCCCCCGCACAGAGGCCGCTCTTCCCTCACCGCCTGCAAGCGCCACCGCGGTCCCACAACCCACCACCCTGCCCGCCGCCTCCTCACGCCCGGCCTTCCCCGGGCCGCCGCCCCTAGCTCCGCCGGCTTTGCGGAGGGCCAACACCCCCCAACTAACTAGCTGTCGGACGGACGGAGGGGCCGTGGGGAAAACGGCGACCGGCACCGTCACGGAGAAGAAGGAGAAACCACTACCCCGCGCCCACGTTCTTCTTACCCGAATTTACCGCCAACGGCGCCGCCATCTTGAAGAGAGGGAGGCGCGATGGAGGCGCCGCCGCTCAGAGAAGGCCCACCGACGTCCCGGGCTGCCCGCGCCGGCGCCTCCCAGGGAGCAGGGCAGCGTCTGGCCGGCTCCTCCAGCCGTAGAGGACGGGGAGGGCGTCCCAAGCTCCCCTTTTCCCGACTTTAGGGCAGCCCAGCTGGAGAAAGTTAACAAACGGCCGTTTTCGCGCCGGGCAGTCCCGCAGGAGCAAGGGCAGGGGCAGGGCAGGGCCAGGCCAGGCCGGGGCCGCGGGCTGACGGGAGCTGTAGGCGCGGCGGGGCCCGTCTGGTGCGGCGGAGTTGGGGGGTCACAGGGGCGGCGGCGAATAAGGCAAAATGCCCGAAGTCAGATGCTGCACCGGGAGGTAAATTTGTCAGAACCTTTTCAGTTATTTTTTTTAAAGTGAAAAAAAAAAGTGCTACTATTCCTTTTTTTTTTTCTCCAAAACCAGAATGGTTTCAGTTTCCATGGTTTCAGATTGAAGTCCTCAAAAAAATGAAATAATTTGCAAATGTTTCAGTGATGGATGATCCTTATTTAAAATGCAGATAATTAAAACAGCGCTATTCACTTAAAACCAGTAAACCAAGTTTTCTGTTCAACTTTGTTACCAGTTGTGCGGATAAAGCAAAAAGGACACATACATGTATGCATCTGGCAGTAACGAACAGATATTAGTATCTTGGAATTATCCCATATCTGAAGTCAATTTACCACCCTCTGTCCCAGTAGTAATCAAGTCTCCTCCAGAAAGCCTCTCCTGTACTACCTTTAAGATAAAAGATTCTACCAGAAGTATGTATACAATTTTAGTGCCAATAGTTTCCCCTCTTGAACTTTATTAAAACAGTATTTTGTGCTTGCAAAACCATGTCCAATGGACTAGACCCATGGGAAATTGTTAAAATAAATATCTTTGCTTGTCTAGGTCTTCCCTATAGTGGGATGGCAGAGGGGGTAATATAGACAGAGCAGCGGTCCTGGGGTGAGAGTGAATTGGCAAGGGAGCTATAAGAAAAAAAGAGAGAGAAACCAGAGAAACAGTTTCACAAGGGCTGGTCAGAAGAAAAAGAGAGAGAAAAAGAAATTTAAAAATATGGGGAGAAAGTCTATCCTGTCAAGAACACCTCCACTCAGAGTTCAATAGATGAATCCATTCTCATTAATTTGGCCTAATTTATTCATTTAGTCAAAGGGCTCATATTTCCTTAGATTTCCCTTTTTTCTCGTCTTAGCCATGAATCAGAACAGACCTATTGGAATGAGCATGATAGACAGTGACTTGTTTATTTTATTCTAGGAAAGGAAGAGTGCCAGGCAAGAGGTGAAAGTAGAAAAGTCAAATTATACCACAAGCAACAGAACTAAAGCAGCCTCAGTGCCTGGTGTGGCATTCCTGAATCTTCTCCCATGTACCCATCACTGTGAAGCCACAGCTTTATTCCTATGCTGTCTGTGTGCCACTCCAAGACCTGTGACTATGAAAAACAAGTATCATGATAAATTTGGAGATGCATCCACTGATCGCCTGGCTGTGGCAAATGTAATGGATAGCTTGAGGTTTTGCTTCAGCCTTTTCAACCGCGGAGATCCTAATTTTGATCTTTTTCCTTTATACATTCCCTGATTTTTCACAAAGTTTGTGAGGACGTAAGTTTTTGAGCCCTTTAGCCCTTGATCAGATCAAGTTGGAATTGGTTCAGGAGTCGCAACAGGTTCAAAAGTTACTGAAAAAGTTTGGCAGACAGAGTGTGATTTCCTAACTTTTCCTAAAAAAGAAAAAAAAAAAAAAGAGAGAGAGAAATAAATAAATGAATCCATTTTTTTAAAAAGCCTTTCCCAGGCATTAAGAGCTGTCATATTTCTTTTGGCATTCAGATGCAGCCAGATTGCACACACTTTTTTTTTTTTAATCTCTGTTGGAGGAAAAAATCCTTTTTAACCACTGCAGATTTAATATTTTAAATTTCCAGATAATTCTTTCCTCTGCTTGCCAATTGGCCAACAGTCACATAGCAACATGAAGAAAAAAAAAAAACCACTCAGAAAAGAGTGGATGACATGGGTAGGTCACTGGGCAGCTGAACTTCAGACGAAAAATACCACATTTATCTCCAGCTGCACTGCATTTATTATACTCTTTCTTTGGCAGCAATGTGATATTTAATGCAAAATTGTTCTGGCAGTACATCTCCTAGTATGGGTGAAGTAAGAGAGGTATCTAGATACACCATACCATACATTCTGCACTGCACATATTTATATTGGCATAACTGCATCCATCCATGCTTAGATGAGTAGGCAAGTCCGTGAATAGTAATTCTTTCCTTATTTTCACTTTATTTGCTGTCCTTTAATTTAGGATCTCATTGTTTACCCGGGATCACTAGCTGGTTTGGTAGACTATTTTTGCCAAGTCACTATAGGGAAAGAATACCTCATTCCTCTTCCTAACAATACAGCTGGGTTCAGTGAGGAACACTGACTTCTTTCATCCTTAATTACTAGACAGAAATCAGTGAAGTATCAAAGGTAGGCTAACACTAAATACCTGGACTGGATATTGATTTCTCTGGATTCCAGGGAATGGAGGTCCCAGATTGCCTGGGGGGTAGCGAATTTTGCTTGTGTGGTGAGAGATCTTCATGTAAGAGATGTTATTTTCTATAGATGGAAATAACTACCAGTAGTAATAAGCTGCACAATGGGAACATGCTCTTTGACTGGAACTTCTAGGTGGTTTGTGATGTACTGTAGGTGTAACATTTTTAATTTTAATAATACTAAATGTAGTCACTGTGGTTTATAGCCAAATCACACATCAAGATACAAAGATAACAATGATGATATAATTTATTTTCTTTGCATTTTATTATGATCAGGAAGAATAATTATTAGTAGTAAAAAAGTATTGTTCAAATGCCCAAGAGGCCATGCTTAATTTCCTACCTTTGATCTTGAGTGTCATTGTGATGCACATCCTCCATGATGGAGTAAAATTAAAATTAAAATTAAAAAGCTTTAATCTTGCATTGCAGCTGAAAAAGATGGCTTGTAGAAACACCTCTGCATAAATAGACCAGTCTTTACATTGTGAAATATGCCTCTTTACCCAAAAACTCAAAACCATTTCTAACTACTGATTAACTACTGATTCCTTGAGCTCTTATTTTGGCTGACACTAACTTTGTCTGTGCATCACAGCTTACTGGTCTGTAAAAATGGGTATAACATTTCACCGGAGGCCTGGAATGCTGATTGACTGGATCTTTAGCCTGGCCTGAACAGAGAAAAAAAATGTGTTTTGGGGTTACGTTAAATTGGCGGAATAAAACCCCCTGAATTCTCTTACTATGCCACCTAATTTTCCTGATAATCCTGTCTTTGTTGCAGAAAGTGTTTTATACATCGAGATGGTTAACTCAGCATCCAATCTTAGCAGCAAGTCTAAGACCTTTCCCTGCAGCAATTCTCAACAAAGTAACTTTGTAATTTCCTTGTCTTCCATCCTAGATATTTCTACTGTCACCATGGTATCTAAGCTCATCAGAGAAACTGTGAGGTTGTTGCTAGCTTGGGTAAGTGGTTTATCTAGTCCAAGGCAACAAAAAGCTAAATGTTCTCAAAATTATATGAATACCTTCCTTGGGGTCTGGGAGCAGCAGCAGAAGAGCTCAGCAACAGCGAGTGCTGCCCTTCCTGTAGGTGAGGACAATTACTGACTATAGGCATCTGACCAGAAATGAATGCCTTGATCAACAGTATCAGTAATTTTCCTGCTTGACAATTGGGTCTTTATGATCCCTGTTCAGGCTGTTCAGAGGTAAAATGAAAATACTGTTCTTGGCCATGTCATGTATTGCGAGTTAATATTTTCCTGATTCCTGCTTTGGGGCCCTTAGAGCTTTCTGTCTTGTTATTCTTTCTCCTTTATCCCAGAATGAAGAATAGTTTTTCTTTTTTGTAATAATTTCTCCATTCAGCTTCTGCAGGGAATGAGGCAGTTACTAGCCCAGGAGATAATCTGATTATTGTAATAATGTAGCTGCTGGTAATTGACAAGAAGAGGTGGAGAAATATACAACAGGGGAAATGATGGAAAGACAAACTACAAGCAAAGTAGAGATATTTGATATAGTAAGAAGTGTTGGCACATCAACTGCCTTATTGATATTCATTCTGTTCAGTGATTTCCATATTAGATTTACAGATGGTTGATGTTTTTGCTAGTTGTGAGTCCCACAGATTCAGACTTTGCCCTGAAATTCATGCTGAGCTCTTTACAAAGCATGTTGTATATATTCTGCAGGCTGAATTATACACTTATTGCATCCTTTTGGATTCTCATCAGAGAACATCTGTGCTGGAATAGGTGTAAAGCTACAGAAGTGTAATGAGATCACCCAGGCAAAACTGGAGGTGTGTACAGTTGCACAAAAATGTCTGTGCTAATAATGTAAGGCACAAGGTTTCTTTAAGTGAAGATGATAAAGGAGATGGGAGAGAAGGTATCTTGACAGTCATAATCTGAGCTAAGCTGTAAACAGATCATTACTTTATACTTATAAACTGAGAGAATTTTATATGGGAACCAGTGAGACTCAGGAAAAATGGTGTCTCACAATGCCATCTCTACTACAATGTGAAATTGCCTCACAGTACCATTTTGTTAATTATTTTTCCCGTGCTGTCCACTTCTTTGGCATTCTGTGGGTACAAGATAAGAAGATCCTGTACACCAAAGATGTGTGCAGAATTTGGCTTGAATACTTCTAACAGTCAATTACTGAAATACTTTCCCTGGCCTGATGTTCTAAGATACCTTATTTGAAGAAAAGCCCTATTTAAATAGGTAGCATAAGAAAGGATTTGCTTTCAGCTCCAGTCTATTTTTGTTTTGTAGAAGTTTCCTGAGGATCAGGAAGAATTATCCTCAGGAGTGAGAATCTGAAGGACATGAACTGAACAAATCCAGTTTATGGAATAGGCAACTGTATTAGTTGGCTCTGGTGTCAAAATATTTCACTGGAAGTCACATGTCTATTAGAGTTTCCTCCTGCCTTATTTGGTTATGACTGTGCGGCAGAAGGATAATAAGAAGCAGTATTAGGTGTTCACAATTAATGGGGCAATTGTTGAGACCACATGTTCAATAACTCTTACCTAAGGTGACACCTTGGACATTGGAGCACTAAACTATATTATGTGTTTGAGTGATCAAGGCTGGAGTTTATGGCTTATGCTCATTCAGTTGCTTGAGTGCCTAAGAGTAGTATAGTGGAAAACCTTTATTTTATGTGCAGGTTTCTGTCTTTGAAATTCAGTGCTGAAAAACACCTGGTCAGCTAATGTGAACTCAGCTAAAATTAAACCTAACCAATGGAGAAGACAAAATTCTCAGTGTGTGTGACTGTAGATATCCAACATAGTAGAATGGTAATCCTTTAGGTCCTTCTGCAGTCCAAAACTACTAGTACTGTAGATAACTTTAGTGGAATTAAAATGAAGCATACTTAGGAGAATAGATCAGTCCAAAGTTAATGACCTATTGAAAGCATGTGTACAAGAAATACTGATTTAAAGAAAAGAAATGCAAAGGTCAAAAACATGCAGAAAAAAGTAGTGACCCACATTCATTGTTAGGGTTCATATCTGCAGTTCTCCTTAAGTAGACAGCAGTAAGTCTCAGGGTAGCTTTACATCTTGTGCTCTCTCTTTACAGATGACAATCAATATTTGCTTGGAAATAACACTCAGAATGTGTCACTTGTCTGCATTCCTAGGTATCTGTCTACTAATAATATTTTTTTTCTTATGCATCACTCTGCATTATTTAATGCACAGTCTATCTGCAGAAAAAAGAAGTCATGGTGAGGTCCAGTCCAGGAGAAGCTTAAGGTACTGACTTGTTCTGAGACACTGAGGGAAAGGTTTGCTTGAAGGTATACACTATAACTACACAAGGACACTAAGCTATGAGAAACCCTTAAAAATGAGGTGGCCTTATTTTTAATGAAGATTTGATTGTGCCTTTTGGGTGGTTTAGTTTGACATTATTGTATACTAGCAGATGGTAAACGTATTTTAAGGTGTGATTTCCCAGAACTTCTCGGACGTTCTAGTGTCAACTTTGAGGTGATATCCAAACAGCATTATAGGAAAGATTAATGCCTCCCTTTCACTAGAGAAGTTCAGATCACTTATTGCGAGAGGCTTGCTAAATTCCACTCCCTTCTCCCAGCTTAACATATATCTTCTACCTCTCATAAAGGTTGGAAGGGAATTCGGCGTTGTATGCTCTCAATCTCTCACTAGTGCCACTTCATTTTGCAAAAAGTAATGTGAAACTCAAATACCAATTCACTTTCTGCCTAAATCCCAAAGAAATGTAACTTAAGTGTCTACTACTTTGGAGAGTTCTTGAAAGCCTAAGACATATATGAAAGTGGACACCACTTCCATCAGGGCTGTCAACTTGACCAGCTATAACCTTTTTTTTTCCTTTACAGGTAGTCCAAACCAAGGCAATCTGTATTCTAAGGGTGGATTTTTTTTTCTGATCTCAGCAAGAACAAAAATATGTTTTTATTGATCAGAGCTACTCTTTTAATACTTTCTGGATTGTTTGCCTACTCAGATCAGTGAGTCATATAGCCCTAGTGTTCTCAATAAACTGCTTTCTTGTCTGAAAGTTGTGTCTTTTCTCTCTATTCCTTCATGCATAACACCAGAAAAAGGACTTTTTGAGGAGTTGGTGTCTAGAGGTAACAGCCTCCCCCATTGCTAGGACTCCCTGTTCATAAACAACTTACCTCCTCTTTAAGTACTGTGCAAACACAGACTTAGAGAAAGTTAAGAGAGTATTAATTGTTGTTTTTTAAAATTAAGGGGGAAAAACAAGGGGATAGTACACACACAGCTAGTATCACCCAAGGCAGTGTATGTTCTTACCCACATGATGCCCACATCCTCTCATTCAAATCATGTCTGGAGTCAGCTATGTCATAGTAAGAAGGTCTTCGATGGGAAGCCTGGCTGCCATTGCTAGAGACAATTGACATAAGGGCTGCCAAGGCAGGACAGGAGTAATTACCTGCCTGGTAACCTTTTGTCAGATGCTGTGACATTAACAAACTGCCCAAACTTAGATTCTTCCCTGTGGGGTTCACCTCACAGAAAATGGTCCTGTCAGTCTGTTCTACTGCACTTGTCAAGCCCTCTGCAGACTGAACTGCCACACCTCATTTTTAGAGCTTTTAAGACAACAGCTTGAATTTCACAGGTGCAAAAGGTTATGTACTGGAGCACTTCCTAAAAAGAGGGCTTAGAGCTAACATCCTTTTGACCTTTTGTATGCTGAATTTTTTGGAGGCTTCTCTCATGAATTGGTTGCTTCATGATATGCAGACCTGTTTTATCCAAGTGTAAGGAGGACAGAATATGCTACTGAGCTTTAAAGGTCTATACAAGATGTAGATGAGCTATGAAAATGTAAGGTGGCTCTATTTTTCCTCTTAATTCCTGAGTTATCTGAGATGAAAGGTACCAATTAAAGGTAAATGCTGTGTCACAGCTAAGTTTTCTTAAGGAAGTACACTGCTCAGAATATTAGCTAAGTGCCTTTTACAGTTTTGGTTGTTCAGTCACATCAACAGTTAGAAAGCAATGCCTAATAAGCTTCAATTAGGCCATCACATTCTCCTTTGAGTAGGCGCACAACAGAACCATTGTTATTCTTGCAGCACTTTTACTTCATGTTTTGAGGCCTGCACTCTTTGTTTCTGCTCTTTTAATGAAAATATTTGGCCTCAATAAATCACTACGGTACTTATTTAACTATTTTTAAATAAAATCCACAGGGGTATTTTCACTTCATTACTAAATTGAGATAAGCTTGGATTTTAACTTGATCTTTAAGATGAAAACATAACTCCCTTGTCTTTACTAAAATCTCAGCTGTAACAACTTACTGTTTACCTATCCTGAGGTGAGAATGTATGACTTCACTAGTGAGAAGAGGTCTGAGGGTGCTCCCTCTGATTTCTGTGCCTTTGAAGTAGGCCTGCAATGAATCAAGGTATATACTGCTCAGAAGAATGAGGAAAGGTATGTATTACTCAGACTGGAGAAAATCCAGCATCCAGATTCGTATCTGCAAAGAGGAGGAGTGAAGAAGCAAACAACCAGCAACTTGCTTCCCTCTCATCCCTGATTTTGGCAAGGTCTATTTACTCAAGTGGGAAGCAGCTGGCTGCCCACCTAATCTTAACGCTCTTACTCTGTTGCTTCTACACTGGAGAGGGAAGGAAGTGATGGCCAGCCCACCATGTTGGCTGGAGGAATGGGCTGTGTCTGAAGGACAACAGAGCTGTCCACATGCTAATGGCAGAACCTCCTGTTAAGCATCACCCTGTCCATCTTACTCCATGGTACACTCTCTCTTCTCTCAGAAGACCCTTCATTGCCTACTGTTCTGCTTTGTCATAGCTTTACTCTGAAGTCTTTTCAAGATTTATTCCAACATAATACACCCAAGAGATCAAACATGGAAGATTCTGGATACATTTGGTAGAATCTAGTGGGTGGCCACCTTTTTTTTGTATCATAATACTGTACCCTGTGTTTTCCATAGGGTAGGTCTAGTGTGTAACATGGAAATCCTGTGTGGGAAACTGGCAGAATGGAACTGTCTTTCAGAGAAGATGAGTTCTCATTGACCTCAGGAGAAGTTACAAATGCTCACCTGTTTTGGAAATGAGGCTGCTTTCATGGGATCCCATGCAAATATAAACACCTAAGTATTTTGGAAGTTGTGGTTTTTAGACATTACACTGGTTTGTTTACTAGTTAGGAGAAATACTGCTAAGCATGGCCTAAAACCAGACAAAAAACTCAGCATATCCTTAGTTCTCCCCATGTCAATCCAACAACTGTGCAATACATTTTAAGGCTCAGCATACAGTGCATAAAACAAAATATGAGCACTTCAGGCAAGTGTGATGCAACACACTATCAGTGGAAGTGCTGGTGGCACATCTGTGCTGAAGCTTTCCATGCAAAATTCATTTTGGTATCCCAGGTATGATACCAATACAGAGAGGGTAAGGAGAATAAAAGAAAAAGTAAGTTAAAGTAAAAATCAGCACATGATTTACATGGTTTAGCAAAATATGGCTCTTATGAGAGGCTGACTGTCTACCATTTAAAATAACCTATTTAAGAATCAGAGGCAATTTATAATTCCTTAAAAAAACCCCAGGTGCTAGATTATTAGGAGTAAAACAAGCTAAGTCTACCCAGAGCTTTAATTCTGTGTTTGGCCTGTTAGCAGGAAATAATGCTGTTCCTGCACTAATGTGCCAATGATTTTAAAATGCTGCAAAGGAAAACAGAGTAGAATTTTTAAATGCATATGAAAGAATAAAAAATACATATTCAAGTTGAAAAATATATACCATCCTTTAGGTGTCTTGGTTAACTTATATAGTACATTTGGGATACCAGCCTGGTCTCTGCTCCCCCTGGATATGATCCCTGCCCTTGGTGTCTCTCAGCCTAGCCCCATCATGCTGCAAGGTGCTGGGGGAAGGAAGATGAAGGAGAAGGAGTAAGAGAGCAGAGCGGCACAAGGCACACAGCACAACCTTCACTCTGTCAGCGTGTCAAGCACAGGCTGTTAAGAAGAGGAAATGTTCGCTATCAGAATATAAGGGCTCAATTTCTCTGTACAACAAGCACATCTATGTCATACAGAGTCTCAGTTATGGTGCTGCCTATATGCAAGACTGATCTTATTATTCTGGGATCTCTCATTTGTCATCACTACAGTCGGGTTCCTGCAGCTCCTTAAGGAACATACTCATATTTCTGATTAACAAATGCTTCAACTTTCCTATTTAATCTGTTATTTTGCCTATCTAACCTATCTAATTTCAGGCTTGTCTCTCTATCAGCATTATTTATATAGCGTAAAATAAGCTGCAGTAGCTCACATTATCTGGCAAAAGTAAGTAGATCTGCCTCGAAAAATGCAAGGTTGCATCTGGAGGTTGGCTGGGGCAATACATTCACAAGCATCAAAGTTCACTCCAGCACTTTAATGCAACATCATACGTTCTTGACAGTTGAGCTTCCGTCATACTTGGCCTGTGCAGAACACAAGCTCCAGCACTGATATAGTCGATGGAAATTCTTGTAACTAACAGTTTCTGTCTGTACAGCTGCCATGGAATCAATACGCTCAATCAAGTATTGCACTTTCTCAAGTCATGCACTTTTTATTTTGTCTCAGCAAATCTCGTTCGGCTGAGGCATTTTTATAAGAATGGGAGCAATTCTGAGCTCTGTGGAAAATGCTGAGTGCTGTCGGAGCAGGCAGAGAAGGGCAGAAGAGAAAAAATGCATTCCTTTGAATACACTAATATAGAAGGCAATTAAGGAATACAACAATAATGAGCAATCATTTTCTCTCATAATGTATACTGCACTTTAAAGAGCAGGTGAGGACTCCCTGAAAACAATTACAAGTAACATAATGAAGTCCTGTCTACACAGGGATGTTATTTCAAATATTTCAGATGAGTTGGCTTTAGCGTATTCACAAAGGTTATTTTAAAGTGACTGGGCTTTATTTTTGCGTGAATGAAACCCAGGCTCACCAGCCCATGGCCTTCAGCTACGAACTGCATCAAGCTTGTGAGAAGATTCACTCCATTTTTGAATTATTTTTCCTCATTGTATAATGTAAAAAGGTTTATTGGCTGTTTGGCGCCTGAGTGCCCTCTTCTGTTACAAGATCATCTGGATTAGGTATATATATTATCACTCTAGCTGAACACTGGTGGCTTCCTTTGCAATCCCAGTGTGTGTGTTTCCCCAGATTCATGCATTTTTTTAGAGCAGTGCCTCTTTTCTTCCCCTGATGTTGTCTCATGGGTTATGTGTAGCATGTCCAGCCTGAACTCTAAGACACGGCCTCAAATATTAGGATTTGTGAGTGTTGGCCAAACTGACTGCAAGAGAAAAACATTCCTGAGAAATGGACCAGTGCCACCATAGAGCAGAATAACACTGTCTGCTCTACAAGAGCACAAGGGATGTGAACAGGACCTCCAGGACTTCTAACTGTCCAGAAGAGGATGAGCTGTGAAAGGTTTATTCATGGGAAGTCACTGCTGAACCCCAGTATTGTAACATACCCAGGTGATTTAACACAGGTGTCAAATTATGTCACTTCAAATAGGGAGTAGCAGAGCTAGTATTTTTTTTCAAACCACTAACCTGAAATGCAAAGACTGAGGTTACAAAAATGCTTTTTGGAATCCAGATAGACAGTCAGCTTGAAAATGCTGCAGAGGGAAGTACTGCTATATGTCCTGTATTATACTGTAGCTCTGCATCTCTAAGCCAGGTAGTATCTGGATGCCATGACAGGTGGTGGAAATGAGCTGTATGAACCATGACCCTCTTTCCATTGGTTTGGCACTGCCTTCCCTAATGTGGTCATTGTGGTGCTCCACAAAAAAGAACCCAGTCTTCTGTCCCCACCTTGTGCTGCTTGACCATGCATCTGGGCTTGCTGCTACTCTTCCAGCCACTCAAACAATGTGGCAGCACCACATGAGTTAAAAGGAATACAGGTTGCAGGGCAGGCATATTTATTGCAACAGCAGATGCAGAAAAAAAGCAATAGCAAATATATTTTGGCTCATAGTTTGTTCAGCACTCTTTAGCTCCTTTTACATTTTATGGGATGAATTACCAAAATTAAACATTTCAAAATGCTGAGACTATAAGACACTTATAATCAAATCTTTAGCAATATCCAGTTCTTGGATTTAGGCCAATTGCTCTGAAGTCTGTTCCCTTCTAGTGCACATGATGCTGACCTGTGTGTGTTACAGGAGATCTTAAGGCAAAGACTGTGCTCGATTTTACTATGCACAGAGCAAAGCAATGCAGCCTTCTTGGCTCTTTGTCTGCATGATGTCTCTCTCTTGCTCCTGCAGCTGAATATATTTCAGTGCCCTTCTATGCAATGCCACATATCTTTCTGATTTATCCATTGCCTTTTTTGGTAAGATATTTTCTCATCTCTTGGAAACACAATTTGAGGTAACATTGCTACAGAGGTTCATGCAGAACTGCAAATTTGAATCCTGTTACTATTCACCTCTCACTAGCCCAGTATCTCCTTCCTCCTTCCCATTCCAACACCAGCACAGGTTTTCTACAGAAAGGAGATGCAGAGTGGGAGGCTTCTTATTTTGTTACACACTACTGAGTTCCCTGGGAACATCCCTTTCCTAGGGAAGCCCAGACTGGGAAAAGCAGATGGGAATGACATTCCAAAATTGAGGGGGGAAAAAAAAAGAAAAGAAACCTATTATCGTTGGCACCGAGTTCAGTGTAGAAATGACAAATATTTGCAATTTGTCTCTGGCAACCAAGGCACTGTTATGATGAGGAACATGGGCCTTGCAAGCTGCTTGATGCATAAAAAATGTTTCAAAATAGCAAGGGAGGCTAGGAAGGAGAAGTCCAAGGATTCTGTGAATGGATTTCAGCACTGGAGGCAGAAGGCAAAAAAAGAGCTGGAAGGATGCTTGTAACAACTTACGTTAACTTTCACATGTGTGTGATTCAGAGGAGTATGAGACAAGGAAAACAAGATACAGGAATATTTGCTCTAAATTGTGCAGAAGGAAATAAACCTCTGAAGAATATTAGGACATTATACTCGTACCAGTACCTCAAGTGCACCCTGAGGTTAACAAGAGTAGTGGTAGTTTCCTGGAGGTCCCCATTGCTCCCTTCCAGAAACAGGAGTGATTTCTCCTTTCATTTGCAAAGATAGGTGTGCTTAGCAAATAAGGTGCGCTGTGCCAGAGTTATGCTGAGTATGTAAAGATTATAATGAAAAAATCAGCTGAGGCATCCCACTAAAGTTCTCATTTTCCCCTAAAAACACAAAAACATTAACAAAGATACATCTCTCTCATATCTTTGGCTATAATACATTCATTTTTCACCACTGTATTCTCTCATTTAAGAAAGAGCAGGACAAATCCCTCATTCTATTTCCCTGAGCAGCACGGACACCTCCTCCTTCTCTTATGGATTTCAAACAAGACATGGTGAACATCTGCCACTTGCAGCAAATATTGATCAGAGTGTTTGTAAGGCTCCTCCACCTGTCCTTCAATTTCCCAACAAAGCCCTTCATTATTATTCTACGGTTACTCAGAACAGTCACACTGTTTCTTTCTCCAATACATTTGCCCACTAAAAGGCATCATTAGCCAGAGAAGCGGAAAGATGTCTGGATCTCCCAGAGTGACAAAAGGAATGGACACATCATTAACATCCATTGCAGTCCAGGGAGCAATTCTTATTTTTGTTGCAGTAAATAAGGCTGAATTTCTAAAAAACCTGTCATCAACTATTGTATATTATTCATATTAATATCTATGAACTTTCTATAGTAATCAATAAGGCTTTGCAGAAGCTTGAAAAAATATCTTTTTTATATTCTTGAAAGCTGACTTTTAATCTGAAATACAGGCATAGACATCCAGCCATGGCTTCCAACACAACTCAGAAACATGAACTTCCCAAATCTTGAAGCATTTTCTCAGTAACAGCATGCTGAAACACACACGTAATACATATTTCCAGCACACACTGGTAGACCAGCATCAATCCAGTGAGCAGTGAGCCAAGTGGAATGCTTGCAAGCACTGAAGCACTAATGGCTCCACACATCCACACACAGAGGTGCTCCTATATCAGGTTTTTGTTGCTGACTTGTCAGACTGCAGTCCGTACAGATGCTTTGCAGCATCCTGAAGTCCCAGCGTAATTACTCTTCATTCCAACCCAGAATGGGAATTACTCCATCTCCACCTCCTCCTTGTCTGACAGTATCAGTCCGCCACCACTGTGTCTCTTCCTAATCCCTCCTCAAGACAATCCACTGTGGAGCTCCATTGTATTCCCTCTATAGAGCTTGGCAGCCATGTGAAATAGTGATGACTAACACCAGAGGAGCAATGAAAATAGCTTGATTTCACCTCAAACTGCAGAGTTTTTGTTCTACAAGATGGCATTGCCTGCGAGAACACCCTTCCAGAATGCAGTGTGAATTAATGCACAACAGTGTGTATTCAATGAATCATGGGGAAATGGGGATAAATAAACAAATCATATATACATATATATCATACACAATTTTACTCTAGCTACTACACATTGGCTATTTCCAATAAAATGTATTTTCAAAGCTTTTCCTTGTAGATATGGAAACCATTTCTTAGAAACAGTCCTGCTCTGTTACCAGACCTGTTGAAAACAAATGAAAACCCAACATTTCCAAAAGCAAATCAGGTGTCAAAATATGGCTAAGACCAATCTAATGAAAACAATTACAATTCCTTATAAGCAGAAAATTATTAACTGAAGGACATCTTAAATCTTACAATGGTCACATGATGGCCTAGTGAATTATTCTTACCAGATTAAAGCAGAGATGGAAGCAGGGCCATCAGCCAAAATAATCTTCAGACATGTAGAATTTTTTTCCACATTATTATTGAATGATGCTGAAATTTGTGTTCATGTGGGGCTCAGCAAAAGGGAAAGACTTACTAAGGGAAAGACTCCTCAATACTGGATTAAAAAATCACAGAATTCACTTAATAAACAGCCTCAACTCTGACCAAGAAATGCAGCATTTAGAGATACTATTTTTGAGCTTTCTTTTCGAGTCAGAGTACTTTCTTTTATTCAACAGGAAACGTTGCCAGATATTAGGTGTGTCAACAATTACATTACTTATGTAAATTACTTACATAATGGGTACTTTTGGAACCTAGTGGTTTATATACAGGTTGATACAAAAATGTGAAAACTATAAGATTTTTGAGAAAGTTATTATTTTATATATTCACCCAAATTTGATTACAATGTAGCTATATGTATGATGTACATGTGTCATGATTTAATCCCAGCCAGCAATAACCATCACACAGCCACTTGCTCACTCTGCCCTGGTGGGATGGGGCAGAGAATCAGAAGGGAAAAAGTGAGAAAACTCGTGGGTTGAGATAAAGAGAGTTATATATACTTATATATAGTTTATATACCTATAAATAGGTAAAGAAAAAGCTGCACATACAAGCAAAGCAGAACAAGTAATTCGTCCACTCCTACCCATCAGCAGGCAGGTGTTCATCCATCCCCAGCAAAGCAGGGCTCCATCACACGTAATGGTTACTTGGGAAGACAAACACCTTAACTCCAAATGTCTCCCCTTCTTCTTCCCCCAGGTTTATATGCTGGGCATAATGCAATATGGTATGGAATATATCCCTTTGGTCAGCTGGGGTCAGCTGTCCCAGCTGTCCCACTCACAGCTTCTTGTGCACCCCCAGGAGTGGTGTGAGAAGCATAAAAGGACTTGATTCTATGTGAGCACTGCTCAGCAATAGCTAAAACATCCCTGAATTATCAACAGTTTTCAGCACAAATCCAAAACATAGCCACATACTAGCTACTATGAAGAAAATTAAATCTATCCCAGCCCAGCACAATATGTTACAGTTGAATATATGTGCAGACAAATATGGAATTCTCACATATGTAGGCCTTTAAATTCCATTGAATGTTTTGTTTTTAAAAGAAGATTGCATTTGTGTTTACATGTCAACCCTACTACTGAAAACAGCATTTGTTTTTATGCAGACCTCAGCCTTGCCTATAGCCAGGAGTGGTAAAGTTAATTCACAGACCTTTCTGGTTGTGCATACACTCATATCAATATAAAACTTAATATGCAGAAAGTAATGTTAACTTGTTTTAGGAAGGAGAATAAGCTGTGCCTACACAAGGCACTTTACTGTCAGTGGAACAAGCACATTGTACAAGGCTGTACTAGTATAACACTTCAATCTAAGACACAAAAGTAAAGAAGAAAAACATCATGCCACTAAACAAAATAGTTATGCCAGTGCGTTCTGTGATGAACACCTCTCTTACCTATCAATTGCTGAAATAAGTAAAATTCTCAGGTGGGTATTGCATGTCAAAAGCAGTAATAGCTTGTGCACTGGGGAGAACTGATAACTAAACACCCAGGATGAGGCTGCCTGTTTGGACAGCTAAGGATGCTGGTACAGGAGAGCCACTGGACAGCTACAAAGGTGGTGAGTAAAAACACTCTTTTTGTCTGATAGCTGAGGTGATGACATCCTTTGTGTGGCACAGGGATTACAGGAGAAAGGAAGGGAGAGTTACGGGTTCAGTTTTAACAGGCGCATGGCCCAGGGTGTCCGTGGTAGAAAGAGAAGGAGGAAGAAATGTGGTTTGGGTGAGTTCCTGACAATATGGAGACGAAAAATCTGAGTCCTTTTGTCAGGGGAGAGATCCTCTCCTTGAGAATTTACAGGAAGTTCCTTCTGTCAAAATTACTTACAGCCCCTGTGCATGAAAATAGAATCTGTCTGCATTTGGTAACTGAAGAGAGAAACCCAAGAAAATACTTTTTTCTGTGCCTTTGGCTTCTGTTCCAAATCGGGAATGGACCTGGAAAATCCTAATAATAATAATCACAAAAAATTGAACACCAAAGGGGCAGAACCATGTGAGTGCCTGCTGCTGTGGGACAGCCATGTCCAGGCACAGAGAGGTGCCGGTGGCTGAGGGAGGTTTCAGCCACCCAAAATCAGACCTGGTGGGACAGCAGTGTCAAGGTCTGGAAACTGGGAGCAGGGAGGCATGGAAGGCGTCTCCAAATTTTGCAACTTTAGAAACAGATGACCTCGTTAGTGAAGCGATCTTGTCATACCAGGTCCTGGTGGTCAGCCTGTGAGAATGGGGAAA
>WKFP01014380.1:846540-860890 GCA_011057875.1 Pterocles orientalis
ACGAGAGGGCCCAGGCTTCGCTGGGACGGCGCAGGCCTCAACCCACTCCCCGGTGCCAGCCCCGGGTGGCGGAGGGGACGCGCCGGGCCGCTGCCGTGCGCGGAGGGCACCGGGAGGTGTGGGACGGGCGAGCGGGCGGCTCCTCCCCGGGGGGCGCCGAGGAAGGGGGCTGCCTGCTTGCCCCTGCCCGGGGGAGGCTTTATTGATGTCCTCCTTGCCGCCCCGCTGCGAGGGAGCCGCTGGGCCGCGCCGGGCCGCCGGCCGGGGGCGCGGGGGGATGGTGCCCCCAGAGCCCGTGGCCTCTGCCGGGAGGGGCTGGCGCAGGCGGGCGCGGGGATCGCGGCGTGATTCACTAAAGATTTGCGTGGAAATTTCCTCTCTCCCCTTCTTCCTCCTCCCTGGAGCCAGGCTCCATTTGTTCTTGTGATCTGCACTTTTTTTTTTTTTCCCTGAGAGAGGCAAACAGATGGTAAATGGCAGTCTCTTATTTTTGGTGTTATTTTGGACAGTCCGTGTAACCTCCTGAGATTTGTCTGTCGGTAGAATAACCAGTACATAACTTTCCGTCTCCTACTTGCAATATGCTGGAAGCTCTTTCCATTTTGTGCGTTAGCAGGAGCAAATGACAGGGCTGTGTATGGGCTCTCATCCTACTGCCAGCAACGGTCGTTCAGCTTTACTTGCCAGTCTGAAAGTGAGCTGCTGGTGTCTTCATCTGTACAGTAAAAGGGGAGGGAAAATATGCTAGATAATTGTCTTAAAATGTTTTGTTACTGTACCTGACAGGATTTAAGTGTCCATGGCTTATATAGTTGTGTCAGTATGGTAATATCAAGTACATAGCTCATAGGAGAAGCAGTTCTCTCTAGAGCATATGTTAACGTAAGCAAAACTCATCAGCTAGTTAAAGCAGTGGAAACTCTAGGCCTGCAGATGTTAGCTTACTCCTGCCCAAAAGTTTTAGAAGTTACTGTTGGCCAGTCACATGTTTACTGAGCCTGTACAGATTTCTAACTCACTGTGTTTTAACTGTCTGTAATTTGTTTTGGTTTTAAAATCGACCATCAGTGGGCTTTGACTTCATATTATTGTGAACATGGTGACTGGCACTAACAGAAGAGAAACTCATACTGAAATATGAGTATGTTGAAGAATGAAATTCCTTCTAGCCCCTTTCTCTCCCTGCTTTAAAAAAAAAAGAAAAATAAAAAATACAGGCTTATGAAGAACAGATAGTAAAATAGCTGTTTGGCTTGAGAGGATGAATTAGTTTCAGATGGCCTACAGGTACTCAAATATTCTTCTAGTTTCTTAGCATCTCTCTAATAAGGTAGTGAACTAGTGCATGGTCTGGGATTTGGATGTGTTGTACCTTAGGCTTTTGGGATTCTGTGATAGAGTTTCTATTTCATAAACAAGATGAACACATGCAAGCGTTTAGAAATGCTTGGCAGTTGAACTTGGCTGAATTGCAAACAAAGTTCATTCTAGGGGAAAGGATTGTTTTGGAAAGGAGGAATACAATGATAAAATGATCTCTGCTTTTAACTTGTGTGTTTCTTCAGGTGCCTCTTTATTAACTTTTAAAATTATCAGTCTTGGAGGATCCTAACAGCTTTTCCCTTTACAGAGAAAAGGTGGTGGAGTGCCTGTCAGGAATAGTGCTCTAGTAATTTCTCAGTACCCTTTCTTCAGAAAGTTTAAGAACAGCTATGTGGCACCCACTAAATAAAAGGCTTGGGTTAAAGAAGGTGGTGAGAGAATATGCGAAGTATATGGGCTTTTTGTTTAGTTAAAAGTATTCATTATAAACAGATAAATGTTGTCTTTCATGGCTGTTGTTCAGGAAAGGTAGGATATTCTTCGTGAGTGAAATGTTTTGAAATTACTCTGGCCAAGATCTTAAGTATGGGCCCTGAAGGCTTGACTCTTGACAACTATTTCTCAAAATTTTGCTTACCTCTTTGAAATAAATTAGATTATTTCAAGTAGACAAGTGTTTTGTAAGCACAGGTAACTGTTCAGTGGCTGATAATAGATTGCATCTTGTGCCTTGGACAACTAAATTTGTTATTCTGGTGAGATGAGGCTGATCTATAGGCCGATCTGTAGGCCTTACGGCATGTTGGAAAGAAATTACTTGCTCAGCAAGACTGCTAGGATCTAGGGTTCTTAAACTTTCAGATGGTTTGTACAACCTAAGACACCATTCACCGTGTTTTGTCCTACTTGCAGTTGTGTAGTATTGTGGTGATAACTTGAGTAAGTGCATCTGTAAAAGACTGCATAACTTGTTTTAATGTCCTGAATGTTTCAAGTCTTTAAGCTGTTGATGCTTTCTTTGCTTTCCAGTGTGTATCTTTCTACCTGCTTTGTCTCATATTTATTGGGCAGAAACAGCATGAGGAATCAGAACTTTATGAATAAATAGAGGCCACATCTTTCTGGGCCCCCCTCTTCTCCTTCTTGGAGAATACTCCAGGAATTTATTCCTTTCAGAAGATGGGTTAACATTTGTTAGCATTTTAACAACTGAAAACACTTACCAGTTTTGTAAAATGAAGTATAGCAGCAAATAGTTTGGCTTGGCTTGAGATGCTGCTCAGACCTTCTGGTTCTTCCTGTAAGCAAATTGGGAGGAGAATGTGAGTATCTAGCAGGAAATATTAATATAACATCTGTAAGTAAAAGCATGCATGCATTTTTGCATTAAACTATTTGGATCAGTTAGGTGCATGTTTTCATCAAATATGATGTCATACCAGAAACTTTGGTGATATGCTTGGTTTTGTCAGATGGCATTTTTCTTGTGCAAGCCTGAAAAGGGAATCCTCATAATTTTCTTACTTCAAAATTGTGTCAAAGATTCTACTATTCTAGTGAACACTGAGAATACAGGTTCTTGACTTCTGGATAGCTGTTATTAGACTGGTTACACCAGCTTAAAGGAAAGAGAGTTTAAACTAGTGATTTCCAAATAGTACTAGGATCAAGTAGGTTTTATGGTGGGCTTTTTTTCTTTCCCTTTGGCTGTTCTGGGAACATGACAACTCCAGGGTATTTCTTGTAGGAGTCCATCATTTAAATGGAGCTTAGAAGTGTTTTCTAAACACATGTACAAAATAATGTATTAATGAACCATCTTACATGCATGCTTTAATAATTTGACGAAGCCTGCATCCAAAACCATCAGGAGAGTACAGGCTGGGAGAATGACACTCCTCATCCTTTTCTGTTTACCCTGAAAACCATGTACTTATGTTTTTATTCCAGAAAATAATATGCGAGTGCTAATGATTAATTGTTTGTGGATTTTTGTTAGGCACTTCATTTCTTGCTGGTTTTCAAATTGGGGAAAGGTGAGTTGGGGTCAGTATAAGGGGAATTTTATATTTTTTTAGTCACAGAGTTAAAAATAAAGGTGGATATAGGGATCAAGCAAACATACCACTAAACTTTGTGGAAAGGGAGCTTAGCTCTTGGCTGAGGCTTGTGCCCTGAGCAGTGCTGTCTGCTTTTGATCAGGTTCTGTTTTCTTGCAAGGGAAGAAGGGAAAACTTCAGCTGTCTGTGAGTGGCTTTCTAATATACTGTAATCCCAGCGTCAGTTCCCTCCTCATCTGCTGCTATCTCAAGAGTACTAGATGCCTAATATGAAGTGGGTTCCGATTGACTGCAATATCTGATATAAAGTAACTGTATTTCTACATGTCTTAGTTGTGAGATGAAGAGTCCCCTCTTGTAGTGTAGAACCTTGGACCATCCCCTTCTGAGCTTTGGATCTTTCAATAGTCATAGCTTAGCAGTTCTTGATTGCCAGAAGGCAATACTGCAATGTCTTATATTTGATTGCAAGTATTAATTCTTAGTGCTAGGAATTTCAGGGAAAGGGCGCGTTTGGCGGTGTGGTGTGTGTGTTTTGTTTTTTTTTTAAGAGATGAAGTGGGTAGAGAAAGAAATGGTAAAAATGTTCTTCCCTTTCTTGACTTTGAACTTCTGCTAATGTATTCTTCAAATTCTGAATAGAATCGTGGGAGCTTTGTAGTAATGACCAAAAGAATGTGACTGGAGTAAGTCTAAGTGTACTACAGTTTTGAAGTAGTGCTTCATCCCTGGTGTTACTTTGGAACATTTTTAGGCCTCCTTCATGGTGGACTGCAACCTAATCTTGTGTTTCAGACTATTGAGCTCTAATCCCTTCTTTGTTCAACAGAAGGGGCATTTACTTCTCTCAGCATGGATGTTCTTAGGTGGTTTCTTCCATATAAAATTTGATACAGAAAAGTGGTAACTAAAAGAGTGGCAATCTCCCTCATTGTAGGTCAAAATACAGTGCATAGGAGAACTCGCTACCAGTTTCCTAGCTTAATGCAGTGGAAAAGTGAGAAGCTGGGCAATTTGTTTCGGGAATACTGTATTCAAGAGATGAGATTTATTTGAAAGCAGGCTACATGTTTTGGTTTGGTTTAAAGTTTCTGTCACCAGTGTAGATTTAATGTGAATCCTGTTTGAATGGCATATATTACTTTTAAATTGCAAGATGCATGGGCTAAGACACCTAGAGTGTGAAATGCTGTGCTTGCAGGTGGAGTAGTTTTATTGCTTCTAAACCCACCTCCTGTTACATGTTACAATAACTTACTATTTAAAAAAAAATCAACAGAATTTGGGTGTAGGAATGGGAGGAAGTAATTCAATTATATGTGCTTTGGAACTGCCTAGCTAATGGAGTTTAAGCAGTAGAAGTTTTGATAAAGGTAATGTCCCAGATAGGTAAGTGTGTGATGGCTGTTGTTCAGAGTTTGGTTTGCAATAGAGTCTAGAAATTTAGAAAAATGGGATGGGGAAAGAAGTACGTAGTGGTAATCACTAGATATGTGGAGAAAGTCTTCAGCTACTTTTTTTTTTTCTTTCTCTATCTTCTCTCCAAGTATAATGAATGAAGATAGATACATGTAGCCCTAGCTGTGCCTGTCACTTAAAAACTTAAGCTTCTCTATAATCTGTAGAAGTTACCTTGGGCTGTTGGATGGTGCAAAAATAGAAACTATTCCCTCTTTGAATAGCTACTGCTTCATTACATGTGTCTTCTTCCTTTTTTATTGAATGAAATCTAGAATTAGTCTTTAATATCTCATTCATAAAAAGTGTCCTCTGAGAGCTCCTGAAGTAGCATAAAATGAAAGGCCAAAACTTGCTAGGTCAAAATTAGTGTTTATAGGTCAATTTTCCTGACAGTTAATTTGAATTCATTTCCCCCAATCAGTGTGAACTGTAGGGACCCCTAAACCGTTTGAGTTATGCTACAAGCACTGGTCTGAATGAGAGAGGCCCAGCAGCATTAATCCAATTTGTCTAGTGACTTAATCTTACTGCCATTTATCATATAACTGCTGCTTCTCTGAAGGAGCCTGCTTGCATGTGCTTCTGTTTGTTGTTTAGCAAGTTAAATCTCTTTTCCTAAGAAGGTATCTGAAACTTCATCCTAGGTTAAGGGTCAAGGAAGTTATAACTGAGGAGCCACATTTGAGAAATTATAGCTTCTTCCCCTCTTTGAAAGCTTCTTTCCTAATACTTTCATTTAGTAAGGCATATATTAACATATTAATGTTGTGGTTTCACAGTTAGTGGGAAACTGGTTCTAGAACATCAGGTGGTAAGTCTGAAACTAGAGCATGATCACTGGTTTTCTTTTATGTAACTGTTAGTGTATGCTGAAAATATGGAAGAACAGCTGGGGAGCTTAAGGAAATATCAGCTCTTATATTCATCAAGCTGTCTTCTGCGCATGGGTTGTGTCATCTTCTGGCTGGATCACAGTTTCATTTTTGTCTTGAATAGTAGTTGTAAGCATGCTTCGAGGTAGGTCCATTCTCATGTTTTCAGCAGTGTAGTGACTTCCTGCTCTAATTGAGCCCTCCTAGAGCCATTAATTTCTTAATTCTTTTGCTCATGGTCTGATTTTGATTTAACCTTCCAGACTTGTGATTCCCTGGGGGTGGAGTAGTGTCATACCTTGTATGAGAACTATTGCTCTGTTTGCTACTATATAAGTACATAGCACAGTGAAACTTGGTAAGAACCAGCTGCGTTGTGTGACCATATGACTCTGACAGTGCTAAGAAAACACCATACCTCAGTCAGAAACTGCTTAGAATTGGTTCTGTAGACAACAGTATCTTTTTGTGGAAAACCAGCTAAGTGCTTTCGAGTTCGGTGACCGAAAAGAGAACACTGTGAAGCCATCTTTCTTGAGCTTGGTTATATAAAGTATAATTAAGGTGAAGAACTGGAAAACAGACACTTAAAATACTTACTTTCTCTACTGATAATCAGTTACCATGAGTCTTTTAAAACTCTTTGCACATATTAATATGTATTAGACTGTTGAGTAGAGATGAAGCAAAATTTGGTTTAAAAAAAATGTAATTTGGTAGGATGAGGTGGGAGGGCTAGGTTCCTTCTGGTACTTACACTGCTGTAGTCATCCATGCTTAGTAAATGAGCGAGCCACTTACTAGTTGAGAGGAGCAGCCAGCTGCTGTTCTGCCGTATTCAGTGTGTGCCACTGTGTAGTGAAGGTAACTTCCACAGAGGTGCAGTGCAGCATCTTTTGTAGTATCTTTTTTTCTGAGACTCATCATGGACTCAGGAAGGACCCTAGTATATGGAAGTACAAGAAAGAAAATGGACTTGGTGTCATTCTCTGATTTTCTTTACTAAGTATAAAACCAGATATTAGAGAGCATCCCTTCAAAAAGGGCTGACATTAGCATAAATGTTTTGAGTCCTCCTTAATATTGTCTTAATTTCATAATTTTTTTTATTCTGCTTTTAAAAGAAACATATAATAGTTCTTCATTCTCTTAAGGCGGTTATTTCAATTTCATATGGGTTCTGGTTAGTTTACATCTCACATGGGCATAGGCTTTTCTAAAGGAGCTGCATTTGGCTGCTCTTGATCAGTAAAAACTCAGAACTGTCTCTGCTAGTAATAAAAAGTCACAGCATCTAAAGGATATGCTGGACAAGTACACTTGCAGTCAGCCTGAACTTCTGTGCTTTTTGTAGTGTATGTTTGTCGAAGTCTGACAGATTATTTTTTTGGGTTTTAATTCAGTGCTTGTACATATCAAATGACTCCTTAACTTCACCTGCCTGTGTTAATGCAGCTCCATATGGTTGAGCTAACAGTAGAAGGAATTTATCTAAAGCCAGTACTCCATATCCTGTTTCAGTTTGTGGAAGCTGATGCTCTGCTTTTGAGTATTTTACTAGATTGTTTCTTTTTAGAATACTGAATTAGTTTTCCCTTTCTGACCAGCCCTTTTAGAAAATGACCTGGAAAACTATTTCCCCAAGATACTTCTTAATGCTCTCACTTTCCTTTTTTCCTTTCCTTTTTTTAAGACAATTGCTTTGCATGTGACTGTCTCTAGAATTTGTCTACTGCAACATATGTTATCTTCCAGCAGTTATACGTTGTTCCCCATTGAGATAAAGGTACTTCCCTGAATGCAGGTCCTGATCTTCCACAACTTTAAAAATGTATTTCCCTGAAAAGTGGAAGCAGGAGATTGTAGCTTGTGTACCAGCTACATGGGAATTGGGATTTATGATGTGAGTGAATATTGCACAAAACAATTGTTTCTGGATTTCTAGCAGGTACGTGTAGTGAGTGATAAAAAGGCTCTTCCGTTGTCTGAAGTTTTCCTGTGATTCTAGGTTAAATGTTTGAACTCTGTTTTCCTTTTTGAAATAAAACAATTTTTTGCTAATACAAAATGGATGTCTAGAGTAATGCTGCAACTTTGACCAGTTTTAGACTTGAGTACATGTAAATAGTTATACCTTGTTGTTAATTTGTGACTCTGTAAAATTTTCTGTTTTATCCCATTGGGTGATGCAACCTTCACTTGAAGGCAGTGATGCAAGATTCTTATGTGGAGTGTTTAAACTCCTGTGTTTTGGTATAATAAATATCAACTTTGAATAATTTAAGGTTATCCCTGATTTCTGCCCCGGAGGAATGGAGTTTAGTTCCTGGTAATGTAACTTTCACCCTTGCGATAGTCTTGTGATTGTAGTTTCCACCTTTATATTTGTTTTTGACAAAAAAGGGCTGGGATGCATCTAAGTTATTGGTAGGAGGTCTAGAAGTAAATCTTTGAATAAATCTCCTTCACTCCTTCCCCTTCTGTCTCTGGGGTTCATTGACTAGTCATAACATGGATTTTCCAGTGGTTAACAATTTGTGATGTTACTTGCTTCACCAAACAGTGAGTGGCTGTGTCTGAAGAGCTGATACTGTCCTGAAATATTCTACCATTAGCTTGATAAGTAACTTTGTAGGACTTGAGGGAGGATTTGGAAAACTGATAATGGGAGGTTTTGCTTGTAATTGTCACTAGGGCACTATACCTTACCAGAAATTTACTTCAGATGCTGGAGTGCTTGTGGCTTCTTTGTTAATGTCTTGCATTTTTTAAATAACAACTTAATGGTTTAGATACCAGCTCTAGTTATGTACTCTTATTCTCCTTCCTGATATATTTTTGATCTACATACTTTGAGGTGTTCTTTTTTCCCTTCCCCTTCAGTTCTGGGCATCTTTACTTCTTCCTGTGTATCTAAGTGTCTATATGTGTATAAGTCTGTAAAACTTCTCCTGTACTCAGCAGAACTGTCATTCGACAGGGTTTGTTAAAAGTTCTTCCATAACTCTAATTCTAGTTTAGAAACAGAGCTACAGGCTGAACAGAAGATGCTCTCTTTAGAGTTGAGGTATGTCCTAGAGATGGATTATAGTGAGCTTAGAAGGGGGTGTCACCTCATTTCAGCTTGTACTAGAACAGGTTTTAGTATGAGGTCAGCTTCTGCTGTTAAATCTGGGGAAGTGCAGGGATGAAGATCAAAAGCCACTCTGAATCAAAACTTTACAGTGTTATGGATTACTTTAAGTCTAGCAGATGCATATGAGAAGTAGGAGTTAGCTAAAATTCAGTCAGTTGTTAGGGAAATGGGTCTTCAGCCTGCAGAAGAGAAGGCTTTAGGAAGCCAGGGGAACTAATAGTAACCTTCTGGTACTTATGGACAGGCTATTGAGAATGTTGAGCCATGCTCTTTATAGCAGTGTGTGGAAGGCAGGCAGGAGACAGGAGGCATGCGTTAAAATAACTGTATTTAGGAAGAATGTGTTTGGCCACGGAGTGGGACAATCACTGGGACAGATGAAAGAGATTCTGCAGTGTCCATCCTTAGATGCTTTTATGCCCAGCTGGATAAAGCCCTGAGTAATCTAACCTCATCTTGCTGACCTTTCTTTGAGCTGGAGGTTGACCAAAGAACCCTAGAGATTCTTTCCAGCGGGAATTACTCTGTGATTCTGTAGCAAAAAATATAAAAATCATCAACTTCCTGAATATAAAGTTGTCTATGTTAGGCTTGAAACTAAGTATCAGTAGTGGGCCTGTATTAAAAGCCTTTATGTAGATAGTGTGGCTTCAATGGAAATGCAAAAACATTTTTAACCTTAAAGTACTTCTTGATGTAAACATTGAAACTTGCTTATGTAGTACAGAAGATCTCTAAATCTCTTGCACTGTCAAGGAATGTTTGTTAGTTTTCTTAAAGTTTGAGCTGGTTGCTTAAAAATTCAGTGATTCTCGGAAATGATAAACTTTTCCATACACTGTCCATGGTACTGCACACACAGGCATTGCCCCTCCGCAGCAGTAGTCAGCCTGAGAATGTGTTGGAGGAAAAAGTGATTTAAGATTGAAACTGGGGTAGGTTGTGTATGTGGTGGGGTTTTGTGGGTTTTTTCTCTGCGCCCTCCCCGATTTTTCTTTTTGTTTGTCCTTTGGGCTGGATACTTCTGTTCAAAGCCTTGGGAATAGTGACAGTGCTGTATGTGGTTAAATGCTTGTTCCTCTAGTTGTGTCTCTGTGAAAAGCAGGAGAAACAGACTTTGCATCTGTTGGCTAAAAAGCACAATTTAATGGTAGATAATCCAGAATAATTTCTGCAATTTGTAACTGCAAGTAATTGAAAAGTTTTCTTCTGAAACTAAGACTTTTAGATAGCTTGCTAGTGATCAGCAGTATTATGGCTAGAGGTTCAAATGAAAGATAAAATTAGGTCTTGAACATTGTGGCAATGAAGGAAATCTGGTCCTAGCACTCCAAATGTACAGTGCAAAGATTAAGAAAATACTTATAGTGTCCTTTACACTAGTTAGTGTAGATTTTACAAGTATTCTTTCTCGGGCTTGGGAATTTTGTTTGAGTAATTAGCAGAGGGTTAGTTTTAAAAAAACTTTTCTATCTTGATATTGCTGTAAGATAAAAGCTGAAGGACACGTAATTTTTCAGTATCCTAGTACTTCTGTTACCTTTAAAAACAAAACACTGGACAATAATTCTCTGTTTTGACTTATAATGATGTACTAAGGCCTGTGACGGTTTAGTGGCACTTGCAAGCTAAAGCTAGTTAGGGACTGATCAACTAATATTGGTGTTTGTGAACTATCCAATACCTTTATAAAATGCTATAAAGAAAGTGTGTGTTTGAGAGAGCTTTTTGTGTGCCCAGTAATATTCTTCAGCTCTTAGTCAAAAAAGTTTATCAGGAGTAATACAAATAATAATAAAAGTGTCCCTTAATTCTGGACTGGAGAAATGGGAAAGTAGCTCATTCTTCAGGTTAACCTTTTTTTGGCTCCTCCCCACAACTGGTAACTTAATGTGGTATGGGCAAACTGGGGTACTGGGGACCTGGGCTCTACCTGACAGCTGTAATAAGTATTTTATGTGTCCTGATCACCGCTAACCCTAAACTAGATCTGGGTGCCAGCTAAAAGGTCAGAGTTCTAAAATATTCGGTGACTGCTGGAGAAGTCATGCTCTGCAAACAACATAATGTTGGTGTTCTGTTCTAAGAAGAACAGACAAGATGGACAGGCTCTTCACCTAAATATATGACTTTTAAAAAAACTTTTATTGGAAATGTTGAACATAGCAGTACCTTTTCTGTTGTGGGTTGTTGCAGTTTGCCTCTTAGGTAATTTATCGTGAATTACATTTGGTACTTTGGCTGTAGCTAGATATATTGAAAAGAAAATTAAAATACTCCTGCCTTTCTAAAAATGCAAGTTTAACATTTACCTTGAGTAAGGTTTTTGAAGGGTAGAGTGGGAAAACTATTTATGCCATATAAGCAATTCTGTATCACAGTCCTTTTACAGATAATTAGTATGAGAGAACCATTTTGAAAGACAAAATGCCTTTTAAAGGCTGAAAAAAGTTGAGGAAACCCTGTATGTTTTGTGGAGAGCAGTAAACTCCCAAGCTTTTTTCAGTTTAAGCTTGTGTCAATTATATTTTTTTCTCTGAAAAGTGTGTTGTGGTAACAAATTCTAGCAGTATCTGACTGCAGTTTTGCCTAAAATACTTGGTATTATTTACATATCCGTACTGTATTTTGCCATCTATACCCCAAATTTGTGTTGAACTGTGAGACAAGACTAAATGCAAGGTTTGCAAACACACTTTAAATAGGAAGCAAATGTAGTTGGGATGTTCAGCAACCATAATGCTGCCTGTTACAGACACAGTGCGACGACTGTGCAAAAGTTATTTCAGGGATTTTTTTTATCTCTTTTAAGCTGATGCAAGAGGCTTTTTTTTACTGCTTAGATTTTTCGCCTTCTATGTTGTCTGAAAAGACTTTGATATAGGGGGTAACTTCTGATGTGTTTTGTTCCGAGAGTATCTTGAAGACCTCTTCTACCCCCTTGCCCCCAAGTGTAGCTACTGGTTTCCTCTGCTATGCCGTAGTTGATCTTAATTTATTTTCAAAATAACCATGCTTCTCCTGTTGCTGTTCACTGAGAATAACAGGGTAAATGGCTGTTAATTTTAATTCTTCTGCACACCCCAAGAACAATTTTTAAATTAACAAACTTCTCTAATTCTGATGAAAATTTGGGACGTCATAACTTGGGATCGAGTGCTGAATATGTTAAGAGTGCCTATTTGTAACTTGTATGGGTCAATAATTACTGAATTTTGGAAGTGTCATATTTTTGTCATCCTGTCGCCCTGTGCAAGATGGGGAATGCAGAGGTAGTATATAGTTGGATGCAGAGATAGTATCATGTGTTAGACCAGTTTGTTATGTGTATTGGTATAATAAAAGATACAATCTCAGCCTACAAACCTTGTGGTTGCTTTGGAGTAAAAAGATGTGGCTTTTCCATCTTGGACAGCCTCGGGACTGCAGAGGTGCACAGTGCTAGAAGGAAGGCAAGTCTTATTTTGCTCCATGCCCACTTTCTTGTTCTCTTGTGGCTGTCCTTGATCTGTGTCCTGCTGTTTAAGAAAAGCTGCTGTGGACATATGCTTTGTCTTTGGTATTGACACCTCGGCGTTCAGGCGTAACAAGGTGACTTGTGACTTCATGTTGAAAACCTTAATTCTGCATAGTGATATCTCATGCTATTTTACATGCTGTCTAAGATCTTAATCTAGGGAGAATATTCTGTGTGCTCTAGCATTTCTAGTCTTGTGCGTAGCCATGTTTTAAGGAATTAAAAAAACCCTGTGGCTATAAATTTCCCTTTAAAAGCATTTAGAACAGTTTTCAGGCTTTCATTACAACTATTTTCATATGAAAGTTGAAAAATTAAACTGGAGCTTTCATTGAAAGTTGCTTTCTGGGAGGTGGTGCTTTACCTTGGAACTCCTTGCGGGGGAGAAATAATGTGAATTTTTCATGTGTTCAATTTGGAGCTCTTGCCTTTTGGAGAAGGCTGCTAACCTGGCGGCTCCTGTAATCCCTAACCCTAAGGAAGGGGGCAAGGGGAAGCATATCAGGGCTGTTGATGTAGCCAGGCTTTTTTCCTCCTGGGAGAGGATGTTACTTTTCTGTTACTCTCTGACTTTAGATTTCTTCTTTGCACTACCTACTCCACCCAATGAGTATTTCCTTCCAGAGGGTTTGGGAATTGAGTTGCTGATGTAGCAGCAGAAAGACTTCATCCCTTTCCAAAGGCTTGCTGTTTGTATGAGAGCTGGGAGCTTCTGACTGACATTCTAGCATAAATTTAGGAATGATGATGTAATTGAGATGTGCATGCATAACCAAGTTTTAATAAGCAGAATGCAAAAAAAATGGAGAAGGAAGGGGGAGAACAGAAAACCCACAAAACCAAAGGTGCTGTTTATTCACTCTGCTTCTTGTTGACTAACTATTGCTATGTTAATACTTTATGGGCAATCTGAACTACCTGTGTCTTTGTGTTATCAACTAAAATTCTTGATAACATCTGATTTTACGTATCTGTGTGCACAATACTGATTGCAAGCCTTAGCTACTCTAATAGAAAAGGAGAAAACACTAACCTGCTTTTCAAAGACAAATGCCCCTTAAAAGTAAGTAAAATCTGTCAGTTATTGAGTCAGAGAAGCAAAAATACTTACTGTATGTGGTGTTGTGGTCTGTACAGATTATTTTATACTCTCTTGATTACTGTATGGATCTGGACCTCATGCAGATGAGTATTAAAAGAACTTGGAATGTGTCGCCTGTTCCCTGTGAGGTGGCTACAGCACTGGTCAGGGCACAGATAACCTGAGTGCCATGTCTCTGAATAATGTGATACCCCCTTCCCTCTCCAAGTCCCCAGGAAATATGCTTCTATAATTATGCTGTTTACTAGATAAATGTTGAGAAGTATCTTTTTAAAACCCAGGGACTTTGGTGTGGTGATGTGTGTGGTTGAGATAAGGACAATTTAATAACTAAACTACAATAATATTAGAAATAATACTATATACAAAGATGCAATGTTATACACAGTGATATTACCCCTCCCCACCTGATGGCCAGAGGCCCAGCCCACTCCCAGCCAATGGCCCCAAAGGAGGGAGAGAATAGGTGATACACAATTATGCTGCCCCCCCACTCCCCGAAATGATACTGCCCCCCCGAAAAAAGGCTCGGCCTGTTGCCAGCTAATAATCCCCAGAAACCGCACAGATGATTCCCCCAGAAAGGGGGGGGGAAAGGGGAAAGGGGGTGCACCGCTCCCGGAGGCACTCACGGAACGGAGATAACAGCCCAAGCGTCCCAACCCGAGAGCTGACCGAAGCAGGAAAAAACAGCTAACAATCCTCCGGGAGAGGGAGGATGCCAAAACTCACGGAACGGAGATAAACGAGTGTCCCGGGCCGAGAGCTAACGGCGACCGTGGGGGGAGGGGGGAGGAAAGGCCTTGGGAGAGCGAACGCAGGCTCCCCAAAGCGAGACGAATACGGAAGTGAAAAGCCAGTACTCCTAGAAGAGTCTTC
>WKFP01014380.1:881082-908013 GCA_011057875.1 Pterocles orientalis
CCACCCCCCTTCTGATACACCCCAGGATGCCATTGGCCTTCTTGGCCACTAGGGCACAGTGCTGGCTCATGGTCATCCTGCTGTCCACCAGGACCCCCAGGTCCCTCTCCCCTACACTACTCTCCAACAGGTCAGTACCCAACTTATACTGGAACCTGGTGTTGTTCTTGCCCAGATACAAGACTCTACACTTGCTCTTGTTAAATTGCATGAAATTTTTCCCCGCCCAAATGAATAAACACCTTAATTGAGGAGGTGGGGAAAAAACAGATCAGTGTTAACTATTTTATCATCCATTTTTGTGAAGGTTGGTTTTTAAACAATTTTAAAACACCTACGTAAGGAGCTTTGATCAGAATTTAGTTAAAAAGCATTCTCGGATTCTCTGGTTTCGTAGTTCATGCTTTCCTAATTTCAAGGATGCTACTGAATGGAACTGAGGGGTTTGTCACTGACACTGTCTGGATCTCCCACTCCCTAGATCTGAAGTGTATTCAGCTGTGTTATTAAGTTTCTCACTGAATAATTCTTAGTTTTATTCATGTCTTGGTAACTGAAAAAGGATTACCAAGTACATTCACTTATAATCTCACTGTTCAAGAAAAGCACCTCAAGAAGCCTGTTGAATTAAGAACAATGTTCAAAGGTGCTCTTAGCTATAGGCAAGGGAGGTAGGGTGCTCGATCCTCCCTGCTTATACTTAAATAGAAAACTTACTATTTTCCTTATGTGTTGGGTGAAGGTTTTTTTTAATACTACTGCTATGTGTCTGATATACTTTTCTGTTGTGTTATCAATTAATATTGTTGTGACAACTCAACAATTCATAAGGAAGAATTAAGGAATTTGGAAGGTTCCTGAGATACTTAGTGGGTAGAGGCAAGAAGCCACAACCTGTGATCATCTCGTCTTCTGTTTTATATCTCGTTTTCTGCAAATACTGTTGAGAATTCCTATGGGCTAAATGAAAAAAAAAAATGTATATATATATATAATGTGTGGTGCTACAAATAAGAAGGCATATCTCTTTGGTGTGATCAGCTTTTATCCCCCTTTTCTCTGCTCCTTCCTTGCTTTCCTTCCCAGCAGCTTTAATTTTTAGTGTTATTCCTAAGATAATTTCAGAAGTGTGTATGTTAACTATTGGATATGATTTACCTAAGAGCAAAAGATAATGCTGCATTTTTAGCAATTAGAGGTCCTTGAATATAGTAATGTACATTTAAAAAAACATATATATCCAAAGAGAAAAATTAATGTGTGGTGTACCTTAGCTTTGGTGGTATTTTCCTTAGTTATGTTTTGTGTGGAAGAATTGGAGAGACATGATTTGACAGTTGGACCACACAGCGGATAAGAAATTGGCTGGTTGGTAGCACTCAAAGAGTTGTGGTCAACGGCTTAAGGTCCAAATGGAGACTGGTGATGAGTGGCGTTCCTCAGGGGTGAGTATTTGGACCAGTGTTTAACTTCTTTGTCAGAGACAGGGACAGTGGTATTAAGTGCACCATTGGCTAGCTTGCCTACAACACCAAGCTGCGTGGTGAGGTGGACATGCTGGATGGAAAAGTTGCCATCCAGAGGGATCTTGACAGGCTTGAGAGGTGGACCTGTGCAAAGCTCATGAAGTTCACCAAGGCTGAGTACAAGATCCTCCACACATGTCAGGGCAACCTCAAGCACAAATACAGGCTGGGTGGAGAACAGATTGAGAGCAGTCCTGACAAGGAGGACTTAAAGGGGTTGGTTGGTGAGAAGCTCAACATGAGCCAGCAATGTGCACTTGCAGCCCAGTAAGCCAACTGTATTCTGAGCCACATCAAAAGAAGCACGACTAGCCAGTCAAAGGTGGTGATTCTGTTCCTCTACTCTGCTCTCATGAGATTCCACCTGGAGTGCTGCATCCAGCTCTGGGGTCCCCAGCACAGGAAGAACGTGGACCTGTTAGAGCGAGTCCAGAGAAGGGCCATGAAGATGATCAGAGGCATGGAGTACCTCCCTATGAGGACAGGCCAAGGGAGTTAGGGTTGTTCAGCCTGGAGAAGAGAAGGCTTCCGGGAGACCTTACAGCAACCTGCCAGTACTTCAAGGAGGCCTACAGGAAAGATGGGGAGGGACTCTTGATCGGGGAGTGTAGCAACAGGATGATGAGTGGTAATGGTTTTAAGCTGAAAGAGAGTAGATTTAGATTAGATATTAGGAAGAAATGTTTTACTGTGAGGGTGGTGAGACACTGGAACAGGTTGCCCAGAGAAGTTGTGGATGCCCCATCCCTGGAGGTGTTCAAGGCAAGGTTGGGTGAGGCATTGAGCAACCTGGTTTAGTCGAGGGTGTCCCTGCTCATGGCAGGGGGTTTGGAACTCTGTGATCTTTAAGTTCTCTTCCAAACCATTCTGTAGTTCTATGAAGATACAGTTTCTGTAACTGCTTCTTCAGGAGCAAATAACAGATAATCCTCTTGCTATGGAGGAAGGTGTTTCTCTAATAGATAAAAAAAAAAAAAACCTCAAGAGATTTGTTTGCAGGAGGTTTCAATATTCTTTTTCCTTCATTTGGATAACATAAATATCCAGGAATTAAGAAGAAAACTGTTTACAAAGTTTTTTGCACTGGGTAGTACAACTGTTTTAAATACTGAGTATAGCTGGACAAGCAGGCTGGGACTTCTGAAGATGCTGCAGTGATCTTGTTCATGCTGCAAATTAGAGGTTGTTTTTTTTTTAACGCAGTAGCTGAGCTGTCCTTTAATACAAGTTTTTCTGAAAAATGCATATGCTGTTTTCTGAGCATATTGCATTGATGGAGCTCTCTGCTAGATTGTACTTCAGTGATTAATATGACTCTTGTTCTTCAGATGTCCTTTCAGATCAGACTGGTTTTAGTATTAAGTGTATGTGGACTAATGTAGCTGGAGCAGCAGGTTCAAAAACAAGTCCTTCTGGTAAATTGTCCAGAAAGTGATGCCTGCTGCCAGTATGTTGCAAACTGGGTTATGTTCAGATACAGTCTTGCAACTTTACGTGGAGTGATTTTTGTTTTGGTTTGGTTTTTCTTTTTTCTTCCTGTGTGTGTCAAAATTTCTGGGTTGTCTCTCTTTAAAGCTGTGGAGCTCTTCAGAGCTGAGTTTTAATTTATAGTTGGCTCTGGGAACTCTGGGAATACTGGCCACTATTATTAATTATGCAGTCTAATACAAGCTAGCACAAGAACTTTTCGTTACAGAATGGCGTGTTCCTACCTCTCTTCTTCAGTGAAGAAAGAAACAGACTGATAAAAACTCCAGTAGCCAAAAGCCTGTTGTGAATGCTGGTTTTCTTGCCTTTTGGGTGAAGCCATCCTAGGAAAATTTGAATAGACTGAATGACACTGGGGGCATGGATGAAAAGTGGGTGATGTTGAGAGAGCTGTCTAGGAGACAGGCAGAGATCTGAGCTTTGTCACGGGAGAGGGAAGACAACAGCCTGAGCTGCTGCACAAAGGGAAGGGGTAGCACTGGAGTGGTGACTTGGGCAGCATGCTGGGTTGTGGATGTTAGGGTTTTTAAGTTTTAAATTGGTCTGTAGATCATGTCTCTTAAAATAAGTTTGACATGTCATAATGTAAGTCTTCTACTTAGTGATCTTTGTCACTTATAAGCATTTCCTCTAGTAGTCAACATATTCAACATATCAATATGCATTGATTGATACTAGTACTGAGTTCTAGCATTAGTTATACTAGTAGAGTTCACTAGCTAAAGAACTGAAATCTACAAAGGCACAGTCAGGTCATGTCACTAATTTACTAGTTCAATGGTGTGTTCACTTTCACAGGAGGAACCAATTCTCTTAAGGTGAAAAAGCTTTTTTCTTTTTTTACCCTTAGGAAAGGAAGATGAGGATGTGCTATACTACTGAAATCTTGAAGGATTTGGAGATATAACCTATTGTTAACACTGCTACTTTTAGATAACTTAATTGGTTTCAAGTTTTGCGAACATAGTCTCTTGCGTTACAAGCACAGCAAAGAGTTTGTATGACTTTTGTACACTTTGTTAGTTTAAAAATTCCATATAGATATTTTAAAAGAAGTTACTAAATATGTGAGTGATATTGGATTAATAAACAAACCCTCAAAAATCTGAGGAATATATTACAAAATCAGAGGAACAAATTACATACTGAAACAGCAACAGCTTAAGTATGGGTAATGCAGACTTTCTGCTGAGTTAGTTTTTCTTTTTAAAAAAAGCTTGGTTTAGTTGTAGATCAACATATATAGTAGTTAACAGTAGAAGAAGATATACTTTCTATTTGAAAAGTTAAAATTAGTTTCAGTTGAGGGGAGGGTTAACTTGCAGTTGATCTTCAAAGTGGTGATTTTATGTCATAGTGAGTAAAAGGCATCAGAAGGGTAAGAAATTAATAGATAAGTGCGATGCTTCAGTTGTACCAAGTCATGGTTCAGGAGGTTGGAACATGGGATAAGTTGAAGCTTAAAGCTCTTCTAGCCAGCATTTCCACATTTACTCAGGATAGCACCAGTGAAACATTTGTGTCTAGAGTTTTTAATCTACAGAGGTAAAACCACTGGGAAATGGATGTTGGAAACTTCGAGTGAAACAGATGGAAGCACAGGTCAGTGAGGTTGAGCTGCCATCACTCACCTGACCTCTGTGCCTTGCTGTAGGGAGTTTGAGTGGCCAAACAGTGGTAGTGCGTCATGTCATCATTAAAATACTCAGTCTGCTGGGGTACTCTGCACTAAGGCTGAATATGCTTTATTTTCATGACTACCTTTACAATTAGATATTGTTTTATCACAAATTACTGCATGTGTATGCATTAACAGATTTTAATCCCAAAGTACTGTTCCAACTGTCTGATAGTGCTTCTGTCCTAGAATTTGAGTCTTCTGCAATGAAATTAATATACTAGTCTTGAAACACAGAGAAAGCTGGTATACTAGAATGTGGAAAGAATAGGAGTTTTCTGGTAGTGCTTTACAGAGTTACAAGGAAGACAAGTGTGCGTTTGAGTATGTGCCACCTTTAGTAAGGACTAAATAGAACACAGCATTATGGAAAAATTGAACTATGGTATGTTGATGTGTAGGTACCCTGACTGCAGAATGAGTGTTTTGTGCTAGGGTGCTGCGTGAACAGAATACTCTCCATTCCCCAAATAGCCTGTTTAATAGCTGCCTGTGACTGCATGATTGGCAATCTGATCTGTCTAGATCCTCTTTCTGACAGTGACTAGTAGCAGATGCTCTGAAGAAGAAGTGTGAGAAATGGAGTAGCACCCTTTTTCTTAGTAATGAGAGATTAAGGGAATTTAGGATAGTTCAGATGGCTTATATTTCATATTTCACAGGAGCTGATGGATCTGTTTTGACAGTTTTTTTTGCATGCTATGTTATGGTCTCTGCAGCATTCCTTGACACAAATTTGTGATACATAATGTGCTCTATTCAAACTATATAGGTATGGTTATTTTGTTTTACCTGTTGCTTGAGCATTTCCTGCTTGTGTCCTGAGGAGTTGGAAATAATCCTGCTGGAATATATATACCAATGTTAGATGGTCACTGTCAGTAACATAGGCTTTTAAAATATTTAAACTAATAATTGCATAGCCTACTTCTAATTATCCAAATTCTTTTGGCATATCATGTCTATATGTAGTGTTGCTATAGGCACAAAAATAAAATGAGGACATGCAGAAAGAGAAAATAAGGAGTACTAGCATTCAAGTTCTAACATGAATGAATGTGGAAAATTAATTTGGACAATTACAGAGCAATATTATGCTTTAATTTCATTGAAAGAGTTGACTTAGATGCTAGGATAGTGTTTATGTGCTCACAGATGAAATTGTCAGAATCTTACTTGGCCTATTTTCTTTCTAAATAAAATTTAACACCTTGATTCTGCTCATGATTTGTAAGAAAGTAATTTGAGTAAATAATCTCTCGCTTGACGTTCTTGCACCACTGAGAGTACGTAGCCCTTTAAGCTCTGAGTATTGTAGCAATAAGCCTACAGTGTCCAATTCTTGATTCAGTTTAAATGAGAGAAAAGCATCTCTTTGTACATAACTATTTTTTTTCCACATAACTCTCTTGAAATAGTTTGTGTTCACACTGGGTTTATGAAGAATTATTAGTATCCCTTTCATTTGGTAGGTGGCATCTGACTCTATTTTTGTTATCGGTGTGCCTTGAGGGCATTAGATTGAAATTTATCTAGTGTATTTGGCTGATTTTTGCACTGTTGCTGAATATGCTGCTTGAGCAGTTGCTACCCTGAGGTGCTTGTTTCTGTCTTCACTGTGCTGGTCCAAGCTTCTGTATGGCTGTGCGATCAACATCATGGAGGATTGATTTAAATAAAATATGACCCAGGAAAATAGTCATGTTTTGGTCTTGTTGGTTCAAGAGACAGTACAGCTGCTTATGCTGCCAGAATTCAAAATCTGAAACCACAAGAGTGAGCTCCCTAAGTACCTGCAGGGAGGCTTGAACCATCTAGAGACTTCAGTTTTGATCTAAACTCGGATAATCCTAGCCAGTGTAATGCTGTTTTTAGAAATACTGAGATGGCTATCTGATTCCTAGTCATACTTTCTAAACATTTGGGACTTTGTCTGCTTCTTACTTTTCTTACATGTTGTTTGTACGGTGATCAAAATGTAGCTGCAGACCAGAGACAGAATAATAAAAGTTATTCCAGAGAGAAGTTGGAAAGAGCGGACTGTGCAATTACTGGGCATGATTTTGCAATTACACTTTGCTTTAAATGTTCAGCACGGACAGGAAAAAGAAGTAGGAAGGGAACTTTCCTTCTGTCTCAAAGGAAAATTAACTTGGATGAATTCAAGAGCCTGCTTGCTTGCCGGGGAGATGTCTTTGTTCTCGGTAACAGCGCCACAAAACTTAGAACTAAGCATAGCCAGTTTTCAGCACTCCTGCCGTGTACTATGTCAGTATTGCTAATCAGCTGGTTGTAAAATATAACTGTATTTTGATGTGAGTGAAGAGCTGGTGGGAGAAATGGATCTCTTTCCTTGTGTAGTGCTCCAAAAAATGACAGGCAAGTAGAGGGTAGCATGTCAAAGAGGTGACCTGAGGAAGTTCCCCAGATTTCTTCTAAATTGTGTGAATGGCTTAATTAAAATACAAGACTAGATGCTTGAATGATCAGACCATTTGTTCATGATTTGGGACATATATATGTGAGCTTTTTCCCATATGGGTTCTCTGTGGCGCAGTGAACGACTAACTTGCTGGATCTCCTTCAGCTGTGCCTGGTGAAAACAGTAAAAATGGGCTTTTCTCGTCAGCCTGCCTATGAAAAGTTTTGATGTAAACCTTCCAGTTTTCACTGCAATGCAGTGAAGTGATAGCCTTTCTAATGTTCAGAAACCAAAGGAGATGGAGGTTGATTTCCTTTCAGCAGAGGTACTGATAGGAGGAGGCAGCCCAAGGCAGGGCCTCGGCTGTGCCGGCCTGGAGGAAGGCGCTGTGCTGACAGAACTGCTGCTGCTCCCCTGATTCAAGGAAGGGACAACCCATTACAGCTGCTGCTTGTAGTCTGGTTGCCTTTCTGCCTTCAGCTTCTGTGTGGGATCACCACAGAGGTGAAGTGTGGAAAGGGAACTGATCCTTTGGCAGGGTGGGGGTGGCAGCAGGGGTCATGGGGGGCTGCCTTCGCTGTGGTGTTATGAAGGCAGCATCCGCATCGTGGTTTTGAGACTTCCTGTGGCTGATGAGTTTCAAAGGATACAAGGCTATGAAAAAAGTGTGAGTATGTTTGCGTAAGTTTAATGAGCCCTTACTAAAGGTTCGGTGCATAGACTCCGACCTGTTTCGTTTCAAGTATCAGGTGTGTTTGAACTTTAAAGTGAAACATTAGCTAACACGTCTAGATTTTTTCCTTCAGGAGGCCTTAAGCCTCCAAATGTTTTTGTAGGATGCGAGGCTTTTCATGACTAGATTTTGACAACTTTTGGCTGTGACGCTTTTAGTGTCTTAAAGGAAGTAGCAGGGCTGGATTCGGCCCATCGTGTGAGGGGGAGAATGTGTCTGTATCCCCTGGAGCTAGCTGCCCTCCTGTGGGAGGACTTAAACTTTAAGGGACACATTTACTAAAATGGTCTGCTAGCAAGTGGAAATGTTCTGGTGTCTGCTATGGGGAGATGAGGGGGAGTGTGTGTCAAGTCTCAAATCGGTGCACTTGAGGAAAAAGACTGGGTAACAAGCCAGTAGTTTTTCTCCTGCCCCCCCCTTTTTAATGACCCCTTTTAAAATTAAATAGGGAAGATAAACTGCTGGAAGCTAAACTTGCTCACCTCAAGTGAAAAAGGGAAAGGCAACCTCTGCCTCTGAAATTGACTGAAATCACTAGCTGTATTAGAAGCAGTATATCTTTTTCCTGACTGGAAAATTTGAAGGATTTCATCAAGAGAAACAATTGTACAGTGAAGCTGATTAGACACAGCTGTCAAACCCACTAAGTAAGTGCTTTTGAAAGTTAATGAAAAATTCTTTCATTTTGCATATGTGTTTAGAAAAAAACTTACTAGTTAGTATGATGGAAGAGATAAGACACACAACTGTATATTTCTGTATTTTCATTATTACCTATTACAAATTCACTAAATCTAAAAGATGCTGTTGGACATTGTCCATCTCTGATCCATTGCTCTGTGCATTGAACATTTTGGCAGCTTCCTGTCAACAGGATGTGGAGCTGTTGGAGCCCTGTTTCATTGCAGTTATTGGTGTTTTGGAAAGTGTATGGACAAATTCTACTGCTTGTATTGCGTACTTACATGTGCACAATCTTCCTCCTTTTTTTCTGTTGAGATGCTGTTAATTTAATCTCTTTGAACTTGATCCCAGAGACCAAGTACTCTGAATTAAATGCAGTATATAATACTGCCTTTTGTTTTTTGCCATCACTGTTACTTTTCCTGTGATGTTAATCCTGAATTGTTTGCAATAGCTTTAGAGCTGACTAGTTATGCTGTGTTTCTTGGTAGCACTGTATGAGTAGTACATTAATGATGCCTTACTATGCATGTTGTTCTGGTTTTGAAAAAGCAAGCACGGTTCTGATGCAGAGTTGAGATGCAGACCCTGGTATATAAACCCTCCCGGAATAGAGAGACACTTCAGTGGAGAATCTGTGAATGGGATGCTTGGATGGTCTTTTCCCAAGTAAATAAATATTGCCTCTTACTTAGTTTCAAGAAACATGGCACACAGCTGCTCTCTAATCCTTGTTGTAGAATGACGGGCTATTTGCTGACTGAAGCAAGCTATTGGCATTATTGCTAGCAGCTGCTGAACTCTTAGTGTTAAACAGCTCATAAATGTTAATCATGTTGCAGTTTTGTTAGAGCTTGTCTGTCACACTTTTTTTTTTTTTTTTTCCCCCGCATGAACTCATGGCATTTCTCAGCAGAGATTCTGAACAGTAACTTCATAGTTCAGTACTTTTACTGTGGTGGCTACAGTTTTGAAGAAATTGCATTTTTAACTACAGCTTCACTAGTACTAGTATAGCTTTATTTAGATGTGTTTCAGTAGGCTCAAAGCTGCTGAGAATGCAGTGGAATGAGTACACAGTCGAAGGGAACATGCTCTCTGCTTAATGACCTGTTATTTGGAGATAAGTGAAAGTCAAATCCAAATCTAAACTGAACAAAATCTGTGTGGTTTATCCTGTGCTTCAGTTTAAAGTAATTTTCATATTGTAATGGTTTTGCTGCTATATAAGTGTGAACAGCTTACAGAAAATGTAAGAGTTGCTGTAGAAATGGCTGTTATCTGCATAATAAGCAAATAAATAATGTGCTGTGGCCTTTTAACTGTCCCTCCCACCTTCAGCCAATGGGAATGTGTTCTTAAAAACAAGACAAAGCTCCCAAACAAACTAATCCTTTCCTTCCTTCAGGTCAGATTCTGCTAGTGTTCTTTGTGGAAAACACTGGTAAGATCCTAGAACCTGGTTTTGAGCCTATCAAAATGATTGTAAAAATAGCACTAATGAAAGCATAATAATTAAGTAAAAGCTGCTGCATTACTGTAGGAGTTCAACTTTTTTATCATTGTGAAAGTCAGAAAGAGGACAGTGTTGTTGCTAGTGCATGCCACATTACCACATCTAAAATCTGTTCTTTCATCCTTACTTTTGTGCGAGCATCCGGTGGAACTTTTTCTCTCTAAGGCAGTGGTATGTGTTTACCAGCACTGTGCTTCCTGCCTAGAGGTTATATTCCCTACCAAGCTAGTTGAAATTGCTTAAGGCTTCTGGTACCAGCCTGGGAACACAGGTTAACCTAACTTCAATATGACTGTTCCTGTACAAAGCTATATACTACTCTCTGTTGTGTGTTTGGGATGGTGCTTAGGTTGCACATGTGTATGCTGTTCCTCTTCAGGGTTCTCTCCTGGCTGCTTCCAGAGGAATTTCTGTTCCTGAAGAGATGTGCAGGACTGGGACAAGTATGGCAGACTAATGCTAAATGGGTCCTATCCTGTAAGGTGGAAGGTCCCAACTTGAGCTGGAACCTCTTGGGCTTTATGAGATAGATACAATGTAAGCAAGTGTGGTTTAGAGTGTACAAGATTGTAAGTAGGACTGGTTTTCTTGTGGTTTTTAGAGAATCAACCTGAAGATACACAAGGCTAACACTAAAACATACAGAAATCTGTGAGCAAGTGGTTGATCTCAAAACATTTGGTCATCTTATTTCCAAGGACAGGAGTAAATGTCACTCTTATTCAAGTAGGTTGATATGAGAATTTGTTTCTGGACTTGCTCCTAAAAGCACAGAGAAAGATTGCACAGTATATGATCTAGTAGTTTTTGGTTAGAAATGAAATGGAAAACTCTGGGAAAATAGAGGGGACACCAGATTGTGTGTGTGTGTGGTTAAATTATAATTACATGACTGATGTTTTGGGAAAGGCATAATTGTAAAAAGAATTTTGGATTATTAAAAACTTTTGAGCCCACTTATTTGTAAAGAAGTGCTGTAGTTTGTTATGGATAGTATGACCATTCAACTATTGGTTCTGGTCACATCTTTTTCAGTGCTTTTCAGCAGACTTTCTGTGGGTTTCCATTTTTTTTTTTCTTTTTTTTCCTCCTAAAGGTCCACCTAAAAGTTCTACTGTTGCACTTTAATTCTGTCCCATCTACATATGTATCTCATGCAGCAGATCAAAATAGCTTGCTGAGATTAGATGCAACTTCAAATATTCAGTCGTACTTAAACAAACAAAGAAAAACCCCAGACTGATTGAATATCTCAGTGTCAACTGTATGTGCCTTGAGTCTGAAAGTAACTTTTTTATGCTGCGTTCTTAAACTGATAGAATAGACATATGGTTAATGAGTTAAGAAAATGGTGACCTGAGTTTTGGTTCTCTTCAAAATTCTCATCCAGAAATACCTTATTGTGGTTGCACTTAAGTTAAAACTTAAGGGGTTTTTTTAACCACATGTGTATATTTGGGCTTTGGTTTGAACTGAATGCTGATGAAAAGCATAAATGACTTCATGAAAGCTGTCTGACACATATAGAAAGCAGACAGATCTTGGCTAATGCTATATTCCTAAGGCTGATCTCAGGAGATCAATCTCTGGACCAAAAAATGAGATGGACAAAGATGTGAATCCTACTAAGTAAGAAGCTTTCCTTGTTTTTGTTTGATAATTCTGTAACTCTACTGAAAAAAAAAAAAAGTCTAAATGGATGACCTGCATGTTATTCCAAATCTCTGATTGTTCCAAGTCTCTGAGCAGAGAAATAAATTGGTTTTAAACATGAAGTCCTGCATTCAAGGATTTCACTTTGGATTTGTAGGCTTCAAGAAAGCAATAGTTAAAGGAGCTGGCAGAACCTAGAAGCAATGTATGGTGTACACTGTCTAGCAATTCTTTGCAACTGAGCAGTTTTAAACCCAAGTAAGTTGTCAAACTGTCAAAGTAGTGCTTGCCTATCCAGGAACATCAGGAGGTACATCACGAGTGCAATCTTTCGTATTACTTCTGTGATTTGTAAGTAGGAAGAAACACTCAAGTTTATTAGGGAGTAACTTCTGCGTTAGCAGACAATTCACGTGGGGAGAAGGAAAGCAATGAAGAACTAAAATATTAAAAAGTGCAAAAGAAAGGTTGTCAAAAATACTGATTACTTTTTTTTTCTTCTCCTCTTGCAGACCTCCAAGTGCTGACCACCTTGGTCTATTAAGTTATTATAAACTTTTGCTGCTCTGCAAACATAGAAAGATGTCTCGCAGCCCTGATGCTAAGGAAGACCCTGTGGAATGCCCCCTTTGCATGGAGCCTCTGGAAATTGATGACATCAACTTCTTCCCTTGCACCTGTGGCTACCAAATCTGTCGTTTCTGTTGGCATCGTATCCGCACTGATGAGAATGGACTTTGTCCTGCTTGCAGAAAGGTAAATATCCTGGAACAGCAGCTTGTCTTGCACATATCACAAGGCTCTTGCATCGTGTTGGTACCAAACACATCCTTGTCCTTCAGGGAAACATGGCCTTAGAGCAAGGGTGAGGTATTGAATCTTTCAGATTCTGTCTGCGTATGTGTCTAAGCTGTTGTGCAACTGCTAGTCGTGGCTTGTTAAATTCAAAACTGGATTAATAGGGGAAGCTGTGGATCAGAACCAAGGCATGCTGATACTGGGAGAACTGGGGGGAAAAAAAAATAATTATTTGAGTCAAGGTGCTCATGCATTGACAAAGTCTTTTCAGGAAGGACAGTGAAGATTCCAGAATCAGGGGTTTGCTGAGGGCCAAGGTTTGGCTAAACTAGTGGAGCTGTCTGAGGCAAGCTTATAAAGCCTGTGCTTGTTTTGTTTGTGGCACTGGAGCTTTTAATACGTATTTTTCTGGACACTAAACATGTAAAACCTTTGGAAAATATATTCAATGGTGTTAAACTTTAAGCATTTGGCACTAACATCAGTATACTAGACAAATAGCATAAATTTTGAAATGCTTTAAAGGTAGTAATTTGAGAGTCACACTTAATTTCTCACTGTCTCTTAATTGATGTCTGGCTGATACTTTGGCCACAATTATAAACTTCAGCTTCTCTCAGTTGCCTTCTTTTTTCCTTTGAATTATTTTCCTCCTCCTTTTAGTGTTTTGCTTAACCTCATTATTTCCTTATCTTCAGTGTTTAATAAAATTCTTTCTCAATATCTTCTCTTTAACTCTGACTTCCCTTGATTGTAACTTTCTTGCCTGGCCTTCCTCTTTTTGTAGTCACAGCTACTTATGTCCCCTCTTTCTCCCGCAATTTAATTGTGATCCTATGCTCAGTTTATGCCTTTGTTGGCTTCCTGTCTCGTTTTACAGCTCCCTTTTCAGACCCCAAGTGATCTTACTTAGTCTCCCTATCCTTATTCAGTGCCACAGCTTTCTGTAGTCACTTCCAGTCATATTGCTGCTCTTTTGGGCTTTGGGTACACTAAAGCTAACACTGCTAACCTGTGTTTGGATGCCTCTGCAAGCTTGAGGGCTATCCCACAGCAACATGCATTTGTTAACAAATTGTGCAAAATTCCTGCGATATTTGAGCTGTATGATCTACAAGGAAAATCTACCTGTCATCAGCCAAATCTCCATATGTGATACCTGCTGCAGATGACACAGGCTATATAGTAAATTTCATAGTACAAGTGAATTTCTACTCTTCTGGTAAAACATCAGATTTCTGGAATTTCCGTGTCTAAGTTCATTCATTTACCTGGATTTATTGCACTACTTTTTGTCAACAACTATTGATTCATCTCTGCCTCTCTGTTATTGGAAGCTTGTGGAATATATCTGAAAAATCACAAAAGCAGTATGCTGCCTCTGAGTATCTGAATTATTTGAAATGTGGATGCTGACAGCTGAACTTTTTTGATGTGGAATAATCTGGTGTATCGTTGGATGTGCAAATATTTTGCTGAATCGGGATACAATTTGCTCAGAAAGAGTTCTGGGAGAAGAGCTATAGTGAGTGTTACAATCAGAATGAAGCACACCGACCATTCCAGGAGAGGAAGAAGGCCGTCTCTTTTGCAGTAAACAAGGTTTATGTTCTTTATACTTTCTTTATCCATGGACTGCAAGATGTTCTTGAGTAGAGTTGCAGCCATATTACTGGGCTGTATGAGACTTGCATGGAGGATGCTGAGGAGTACACTCTTTCTGAGGCATAGACAAAGCTGTAGTGGCCCGGAGACCCCATCGGGATCTTGAGAACAAATAATTTTGAGCAGCACAGTTGATGGCAGCATCAAATATGTCTGAAGAAGCCACCTTTTTGAAGTGTGCTGGACCTTCTGAACCAGGTATGTGGTTTTGTGTGCGGTGCGTCTAGTTCCTATCTGTGCATAGTAAGGTTTCTTGGGAAAAGATCTGAGCAGTTTTCTAGTTCATATCTGCTATGATCTGTATTGGTTGTGACCACTTAAAATGATGAAACGCAGAAAATGGCAAAGCAACAAAACTCTTGCAGGAAAGTTTATAGTAGGTACTATACTTTCAGCAGGTACATCATGTTTATAGTGTGTATACCAGTGAAGGATACTTGTTACAAAATGGACTTGAATAAAAATATATTAAAGCAAGGCTGAGTATGTTATGCAAAATCACATAATAGAAAACTGCTATTTGTGCTAATGGTATTGAATGCGTTGTCAGTTCTCTAGTGGTTTGATCACTTGTCTGTGGACAGGAGCAATGAAGGAGTTCCCTATCCAAGGATTTTTGTTGAAAGATTTGGGGGAGATTTTGGATGTCTGTGATAGAATATTTCGGCTATACACTATAGTGGTGCCTATGCCATTAGTTTGATAGATCTTAACTGTGCGTTATGTATAGCCTGTTATTTTCCTAAACTTCTCTAACTTACTTCTAAATGAAAAGATATGAGATTGCAATTTTTTCTACCAAGGAGAAAATACTTCTACATGCTTCAGCTGTTACATGGCTTAACATTTGCACATACAGAATGTGTTCACGTGGTTGTAGTCAATTGAGTTAGTGTGTCTTAAGTTTACTCCTGTTAGTAACAGTAGTAGACAAACATTTGCTTTGTTCTGATTTGTGAAAGTAAGGTGCTAGTATGAATTTAACTTGAATGCTGGTTGGAAACTAGTACTTTTTGGTGTTAACACATTGAAAGCTTTCTAAACTTTGTCTGAATCTCCTGAAATAAACTCCGAAGTTGTTTGTTTAATTCATTAACTACAGAAAGTACTTCCTTAAGAAATAGAATTGACCTGCTTTGAGTTCCTGGTGCCCTTCAGAATTGTAGGTGTAGTCAATTGTAAGATGCTAAGCAAGCCTTCCTGTTTTTTCCGGTCAATTGACTTCTTAACTGAGTGAAATAGCTGCTAACTAGTCAAATTAGAATGAAAATATGCTGTCCTTAAAAGAGTTTTCTGTAGCCAAAAGCTGGATTACAGGTCAGCAGACTCGCTAGTTCTGGTTGTAAAGCCAGTGATTATCTTTTCTTTATTCTTTTTTATTTTCTTTAAAATCTAGTGGCCTAGGTACTGTTTGTCATATGAATAGTACATACGATTTTAGGCACTTGCGTATAGCACTCTCAGACCTGCAACAGTCATCAGTTGTTGCAGTTTTTAAATCCAACAGTAAAAAAGCCTAGCTCCTTCACATTCATGGCCTTGCCCTTCCAACAAATAATATAACTTGATGCTGATGTTCTGTGGTATGGCTTTGCCATGTTCTTCAGTTCCTCGATTTAAGGAGCTTTATTCGTTCTAGCACCTAGTGTTCATGATGGAGAGAAATAGTAAACTTCTACATTTATGACCAAGAAACTAATATGTTTTGAGCATGTTTTGTCTCTTTCTCCTACTCCTGCTTCTGTGTAAAAGGAACACCTGGTCTTAATACACTCTTCAAGCATCAGTTGTTTCTTCTGGTGCTTTTAATCCCACAATTGAGTAGTCTGGTGCAACAATCAATATTTAGAATTACGTAGGAAATTGCTGGGTTTTATTATTGATGTGAGTAGTATGGTGTATACTATGCGTAAGCCTTAACGACTTTCTCTGTATTTCTCATTTCAGAAACTATTTGGTAGCAAGGCAACAACAGGGAAATGTTGGTCCGTCCATTGTGTGGAAGGAATGTGACCCATCTGGGAATGACAAAAGCAAAGTGCTTGATAAATCGCAGCTCAGCTTTCGACAGTTGGGAAAATGTGGGGGAAAAAAGTCTGAACGAAGACAAAACTTAAATAACAAGACAAACTTGGGCAGGAAGACTGAGAATTCACCAAGGGCCATCTCTGATTAAAGAAATGAGACTACAGAAGAGACATTTGAACTTTTGATCGAGTTCTTGGTAGGACTACCAGCAACTTGCAGTTAGCGTAAACAAAGTCTGGTCATTTTCTATGTTGACACATTTTGTTCAGGTGGCTTCCATTGTTTTTTGCTGAAGACGATTTCTGTAACTCAAGTAGAGGGTGTCAGCTAATTCATCTCTTAATGTCTTGCATCTGAAAATACATAAATGCTGATAATACTTGATGTAGCTACTTTGCTTGGATCTCAAATCCTCATCCACCTAAGGAATCAGTGATAGTAGGTTAAACAAATATGCTTCCTCGTCGTTGGGACCATCTAGCCCTCTGTTTTATTTCATGCGAAACAGAATTCGTTTAGGTATGTCTAAAAAAACCCCAAACAAAAAAAAAAGGTGGCCATGTCAGCAGCATTGCCACTTCAGCTGCTGTAAGACCTGAGAGCTTCTGCTACCTGTGGGTCCTACCCCTACCCCTATTTTCTAGGGTTGGACAACAGTTGAAATGGTACTGTGAGGTACACAAGCAGTCAATCCACCTTGCTTAGCTTTCAGACCCGTGTTCCATCAGCCTTCCCTGCATATGTTCTGTCTGTAGTTGAATTATCATCTGAGTTCATGAACTTCAACACTGTGGGAAGCAATCCCCCGAAGATGAAATATTTATTGTCCTATTTGTACACTGACTTTGTCTTTATGTCAAAGGATTTCTAATACTATTTGTTAGAATTACCTTCTGAAATGTTGGTTCTGTGCTTATTTCTCTTCCTTGCTCCTTAAATATGCAATATCTCCTTTGTGATCATGTCATACATATATAGGTAGGAAAATCATCTATCACTTCTTAGGATTTGGTTTCTGATTTATTCTTGGGATTCAAGAGGTGCATGCAGATTCATTTACAGGTCCTGCAAGTAAGATATTCAGCTATTCCTTAGAAGCATTAAACATGTCATAAGAGTGATAAACACACATATGAAACACTTCATATATAATAGAGCTCTACAGTATCTAGCTGGAACTTTTGATGATTCTCTTGCTCAAATGAGTGCTGTTATCCATAGTGGCAAATCAACTGCTGCTACTTAAGGACTGAAATTCTTATTCAGGCAGTCTGGTACTTTATGTTGCAATGAAGACATTTCCCTGTTTCTGAAGTTGCTGTTTAGTTGTGTGCTGTCCCAGCAGTTCTTGTGCTTTCCTGTACAAGTACAAACTACTAGTTTTACTGTGCACAAATAAATGTTCTGCTCAGGGTTATGCTTGAGTTACCTGGGATCTTTCCTGACTAATGTTCAGGACCTCCAGTAGAAAATACCTGTACAGAGAAGGAACATACTGCCTGACTTGCTTCTCATTTGAGACTATGCTCTGAATGTGGCTGTACTTGGCAAGAAAGAAGCTGATGAACTTTGGCACTGTTTGCTGTCATTTTCTTAGACCTTCAGGAGCCTTACTGAATCGCATGAAAACTATGAATTCATTTATTGCGCAGTGTCAGAGACCAGCACACTTGCAAGCCTTGCATAATATGGGGTTTGGAGAAGGAATTAATCAGTGAAAGAATGGATTGTGGCCACGTTACCGCATCACTTGATGCAGGGCAAGCCACTCTGTTATTGAACTACATCTGCCTTATACTGGTGCACTTGTTTTCTTCCATTTCTGCTTGAACTCAACTTGACTGTGATAACTGAATTAACTCTCTTTGCTGAGCTTCTCTTCCCTAAAACAAAACAATATCTGTTCTTTTTTCTACATGATTGACTAACACAGGCTTTGAGCAGCTCTTTGAATAAAATTAAATGCCTTGCAGAATTGTTCTGCATCTCTGAAGTCCTCACGTGTACATGTGTTAAAACTCAAGATATATTTGCTATATTTATAAGATATTGGCTATAGCTGATCTCAAATGACCTTAGTAACAGGTCATTGCTGTTCATCAGGTGCATTGTGAAATCTGTATAAGGTGTTCAGTGTTACTTGTGAATAACAACTTTTTAAGAAATGTTAACAGTTCTAACTGTGATTCAAGGGTAACATGGTTCCTTGTATTTTCTACCATTAACAGACGACAGTCAGGAAAAAGTTATATATTTTTTTATTTTACTTGGACACTGAAACCTTTTGGTTATGGTAGTACAAGCAAAGAACTTAGTTCAATATATTGGTGAGTTTAACTTCTTTATCTTGAGTCTTTACCTTAATGCGCATCTCCTTTACTATTCTTATTTTTTACTTCATCTCTTTTTGTTTGAGATCTATCTTTTTATATACTTTCTTCTGTGCTTAGCATTACTTTGTTTATAAAGTGTGAAGTCTAACTTTTCAGTGGGACAGGTAAGGAATATGGGACTACTTTGGGGAGTCATCTGGGGCAGAGGACAGTGCACTGTAGTCTGCAAGACCAGGCTAAAATAGTGCCTTTATAGAATGCTCTGCATGACTAGAGCAATCTTGCTAGGTAACTCTGAGGACACTTGTACTTCTAGATACTTTGGAGATTTAAAATCCGTAGTGTTATGTCTGTGTTTGAGCAGAGTTATCTGCAGATGATAATCTTGAGGTTAAAAATGCGCCTTTGTTCAGGGAAGACAAAGCCCAAGTTTCAAACTGGTATGCAAGCATGACAAGAATACTATTAAATCAGTATGCAGTAACTATATTGAAAACAGTCTCTTCACTAGGAGGACTTAACCATGTAAAGATTGAGCTGTTTAATGGTGTTACTGTCTTGAACTTGGTGGGCCACTGAAATTACATTTGTATTTTGATTTCTTATCTTGTAGTCTCTACTTTGTTAATACACTTAAGTATCCAAATCTATATCAGACAACTAAATATAAAATGAATATGTAGGGCATGCTTGCACCCTGCTTACTATGCTATGTTAGTGAAATCTTTAACAGGATGTGTTGGCTGTCATGTTGCAGCTGCTTGTAGTGTTTCCGAAATGACTAGGCAACTGGGTTAGAAAGTGGCTTTTGCCTAAATCTGTATTATGTCTATAAATAGGATAATTCAATTAAAATATGCAAGATATCCTCCTTTCCCAAAGGACTCAATATGCTACTTCTGTAATGTGGCTAGCCATAACAATCAGAACAACATAGCAAATGAAAGAATTTTGTGCATTTAAAACATTGGGATTAATGATTTTTAACTGCTTTGTTTCTTGTATGGGTTGTTTTTAATGGTATTTGTTATATTTAGCCATATCCAGAAGATCCAGCAGTGTACAAACCACTCTCCCAGGAAGAGCTGCAAAGGATAAAAAATGAAAAGAAACAGAAACAAAATGAGAGGAAACAGAAGATATCAGAGAATCGCAAACATTTGGCTAGTGTACGGGTTGTACAGAAGAACCTTGTCTTCGTCGTAGGGCTATCTCAGCGCCTAGCAGATCCAGAGGTGAGCAGTTCATGCTTGCAGATCTTGATCTTAACTTACTGTTAAGGAACTATTGGAATACCCTTCTGCCCACCCTTCCATATCTCCCTAATGGATGCAAAATGAAGCAGCGTTGAAAAGGTTCACTTCTGCTGAGGCCCCCTCTTAAGGAAACCTATTCAGCTCCTCCAAAATAGCCTCAATAAGTGTTTATTTTACTTTTGGGAGTACAGATGCTCTGTTTTTTTGTTAAGGAAATTGTTCTTCGTATTTGTTTAAAAATGGCTTGTTGTTAAGCTAAAAATAAGCTTAAGGATTTTTTTTTAGGTACTCATTTTCCTAGGCTGGATCTGCTAGCACTAGACAGCTGTGTCATGCACCAAAAGTTCTAAAATGGGAGTTTGGTTGCATTTTAAAGAAATAAATATAACGTGTAGCACAAACCTGTAGGGGCAGAAGAAAAAAGCCAGCACTTGAAGTGTAACTAGGAAGGAGCATAAGGGTGATGTCAGTTTAGGGGAAAAAAATTGGTAAGAGGAAGACCCAGGAAAGAGTTGGCTTGCTACTCTGCATCACCAAAAAGAAGCTTTTCATTTGAGAAAACTGATTGTGTTTAAATTTTTTTATTTGCTTTCATCATCAGTCAGCTGCAGGTTGCTAATGAAATTAGTGCTTATGAGTAAAAGTACCTTGAATTAAAATATGGAGAGTATGTACTGTGAGATAAGATAGATGTCTTCAAAACTACTCTGAAAAGTTAAATTCACCTGATTGGACTAAATTGTCTGGAGAAATACCGAATAGAAGTGTCTGTCAGTTTCTGGGGATTTGCAGAGTAAGGGCTGCATTTTGGTAGACTGGGGAGGAACAAAGTGCTTTTAGTGGAGGGGAATAAAAGGGAGGCTATGAAGGGAAGAGCAAAATTAAAGTTAAACTGATCTGGTGTATAATACTTGAGTTTCTATAAGAATATAGCAACAAGTATTTGCAAGCAACTGTCAGCACTTGCTAGGTGCTACATATTGCTGAACAATGTATTCAGTTAATTTGACCAGAGAGGATTTGTGAGTAAGAAGGATAATAATTTATGCAGTTCTTTTTTTCTTTTTTTTTTTGTAAACCTCAGATAATTCCACACTGAATACTTGAAGTAATTAGGAGTGGGTTTATTGGTGTAGTAAGGGGGGAGGAGATGTTCTACTAGGTTTGGTCATAGCAGTATTTTCACTGACATACCAGAAGATAGTGTACTTACTGAATATTGCGTATAGTACCAAGGTAACTTGATTTCCAAGAAACCTGTAAGCTGAAAGAGGGCAGATTTAGATTAGATATTAAGAAGAAATTTTTCACTGTGAGGGTGGTGAGACACTGGAACAGGTTGCCCAGGGAAGCTGTGGATGCCCCATCCCTGGAAGTGTTTAAGGCCAGGCTGGATGAGGCTTTGAGCAACCTGGTCTAGTGGGAGGTGTCCCTGCCCGTGGCAGGGGGCTGGAACTAGATGATCTTTAAGGTCCTTTCCAACCCAAACCGTTCTATGATTCTATGAAACCTAGACTGAAAGAGAGATGAGCTTAAAAAAAAGTATTCAATATAATTGATTTAAATTATAAATATAATTGATTTAAATTTTCCACTTAAGCAGGCAAAAAACTCCTGCACAAATAAAGAATATTTGGAAGGGGAGATTGACTGCTATTTGCTGTTTCCACTTCTGTTGACATGCTGTTGTGAGATTGGGAAGGCCCTGCTGCCATATATTATCAGGAGTATTATCTGCAAGACTCTTGAAGAAACTCTTCCACTTTACTCAGGATTGTCAGTCTCCTCTAGAATCTTTCGAGAGGGTGTAGATCGTGTGAAGAGCAGCCAGAAGAGACCAGTGAGTGGCTGGTTGTCTATACAACGTGCCGTGTAGTTCTAGAGGATGTTCCAAATGTGATTTAATGCTGGTAAACCTTGAAGACCATTGATGGTCCCTTGAGCAAGTTCGTGGCTCAGTACAGTTTAACTGTGCTATCCAGGGTTAATATGAAGACAGAGCTAAAGAAACAAATCTTAATTATAAACCTCTCAAATTGTCTAGAACTGAAAATACCCTTAGGTTATCTACCTTTAGTCTGAGTAGTCAGTACTTATGCACCATCTTCCATCACAGGTATAGAAAAAGAAAGGCTTTTAGTACCAAATGTCTCACATGTATTGCCAGTTCCATTGCCACACAGGTAACTGTTATTCAACAGAGTTGCTTAATATGCTAGAGATGTTCCTGCTTTGCACAGGTTCCCTAGATGGTGTATTATTATTAACCGATGCAGGGAAGGGCAAGACAGGAATATTTTTTTTCTTCAGGGATGTGATATTCACTCATTCATTTCAGCATGATGTTGATTCTGAAATGTTTTTTCTTACCCCTGGGAAGTGTCATATATTGTCTTTCTGTACTTAATCTGATGTTATGAAAACTTGAGGCTATTGTAAGCTATTTGGTTTGTTCTTTCTCTTTGGAGTGGGGCAAGCAAGTCAGGATTCAGCATTTTCTTCCTAACAGTTAATACATCTTAATGCAAGTTCAAGATGGTTATTTGTTTTAAAACAGGAATGAACGTGATTTTTATTTTTTTCCTGAAATTATAAAATAGATATATCCCATTCAGCATAAAATACAACGTAAAAGTGGGATATTCTGTATTTTAAGTTCTTTAGTGCAATAGTAACGTGCTCTGTATTGAAATAACTATGTTTTACACTGGAAAACAAATCTACATCTTCATGCTCTCCTCCTCTTTGTAGAAGAGAGCTGTTTTTTGTTAAGGGCTTTAGTTGCAGAGTTACACAGATGAATAAGTACAGCCATGTATGAATTACCTTTCCTGTATAATACTTTAAATTTGTTTTCTTGTAGGTTTTGAAACGACCAGAATATTTTGGGAAGTTTGGTAAAATACATAAAGTTGTCATTAATAACAGCACATCATATGCAGGCTCACAGGTAAGTTGGAGGCCCTTGTGATTTTTTTTTTTAATTACTTTAGAAAAAATACGTGTGCAGAGTGAATATGGGGTGCTCTATTTGTGATTAAGCAACAGGGCAAAGAAGTAAAAAGAAAAAAATACAGCATTGCAAAACGTAAAATTGATGTTAAGTTACTGAGGCATTGTCCAACCAGACTCTCAAAGCTGGATGCAAGATACAATGTATAAAGATTAAAAGCTAGGAGATAAGATGAAAACATTCAAAGAAGCAGCAATGTGGCATTTATTCTCTAATCTGCATTTTGGGGATAAAAGACCTTTTTAGAACTTCGTATTTTTAGAACTTTCAAGCAACATTTTGATGCATTTCTTCTTTTCTCCATTCTTCATGCATTACATCTGAATTTTACGAATTCTACCATTTTTGTCAGTTTTCCTGTTAAAAACATCTACCTGTGAATATATCAGTGTATAAAGTGAGCTGGTAAAAGAGATCTGTGTTGGGGAGAAAAGAATAAAATATGGTATGTTTTCTTTCTAGGGTCCAAGTGCCAGTGCATATGTAACCTATATCCGGTCAGAAGATGCTCTCAGAGCCATACAGTGTGTCAATAATGTGGTGGTAGATGGCAGAACACTTAAGGTGGTAATATTTTTACATTCTTATATATGTGTGCGTGCATAGTATAAAATTTTATTTGTATGGATATATTTGTGTTGATGAACAAAAATGTCCAATTTATTGGGTATTGGGCTTTGACCTACTTTCCTAGCATTAATCGCAACATGGAAGTTCAGTGAGCTTCCAGCAGGCAGTGTTTTAGGGAGTTAGCAGATACCTTGTTAAAGCGAAAGTTTGAGACAAAGATAAAGATGCACCACCTCCCCCTTCCCACAGTGGCTTTTTTGCTGTATTGCTTCATAGCACAGTTTGAATACCTGATTATTTGCTTTTACAGAGCATTTCTGTAGTCAAAACATCGCACCTCTCAAAAGCTCCCTGGGAATTGCAAATTTTTTTCTTTTCTTATCTGTGCAAATAGGTATTCAGGCTGATATACCTATAGAAAATCATGTAGTTAATATTAATTTCCTGACTCTGCTACAAAATATTAACCAGTGTGATGTAATACAAACTCATAACTGCTTATTTGGCTTATGGTTATGAAGGCAAGTATTTACTGGGGCTCTTATTTTGGTGTTTATTTAGATTGGATGAAAATAGAAGTGCATCCAAATTATCTAATTCTCAAGTCTATAGATTTCTTACAAATGGACTTCATAGTCCATGTGCATCAAAAAATGCATTATGATGGAACTCCATATCTTGGGAAGGAATTTTTCTTTTTGCAAATGTAGCTTTTTTCTTATACTGTAAAAGGCATTCTAAACTTCCAGTTTACTTAAGTTTTGGTTTTTTTTTCTTCAGGCGTCATTAGGTACAACAAAATATTGCAGTTATTTTCTAAAAAATATGCAATGTCCAAAACCAGACTGCATGTATCTACATGAGCTGGGAGATGAAGCAGCCAGTTTCACAAAAGAGGAAATGCAGGTAAGTGTAATGAATGGGAAACACATGAAATGTGGCATGTATCTATTTTATAGTATATAGTTTAGTTTAATGTGTGTATAATGTAACCTTTTGCTAAATGTTATGGCAGAGATTAATTTTGAAATCCAAAAGGTGATTAACCAGTTGGATATCGGAAGTGAACAGATAATTTTTTTCATTGCATGCTGCTTTTAAAAGCTGAAAAGTCCACTAAGTGTTCATGAGCCAAAAAAATGGAAACAATTGCTTAGCCAAGAAATCAAATAACCTTGAGTTAGATGCTTGCCCTTTGTTCATACCAATAGAAGGTAGCATGTTTTTTTAAATCTTTGTGAAAGATGTTAATGCAGATCTTGGTTTTCCTGTGGGATTTGTGTGTGTGGCCAGTTATTATGGATTAAGTACGGTGTTGTAATTTGACTATGCTGTCTGAATTCTGATATCTCCTTTAGCTTGTGAAGGGTGTAGAAACTGTTCGGAAATAAAACATTGAGGGTAACTAATAGAGCATAAATACTGATGCAGGGATTTTTTTACTATCTCAGCATTGAAGTTCTTATTATCTAGTGTAGGGAAGCAAGTAAATGGATAGCTTTACTTTCTCAAAGGTGGTGTATTCGGAGGTCTTTTTGGATCTGAGTTTGTCCTTCTACATGCGGCATGGTGAAGCTTTTAAACTTGATCTCAAGTATGCCAGCCTTGCAGTCATGCTGTAATTTTTGCCTGTGGTCTGTCCATGAGACAGGTGGTCTATGTCTCTAGCGCTAGCACAAATGTAGTACACTTAGATTTTATTTCATGTGTTAGGCTGCTGTAAGCCAGAGAGTATGGAAAATGTCCCTATCTATTAAACAGTTTTTTCTACAAATTAGCAGTTGTTTCTGAGTATTTCAGCTACATTTTGATAAATTATAGTAGTACCCTGCTGGTTTAGACGAATAGTCCCTGTAGTATATATTGTCACAGATAATGGCGCTAGGAGGTAAAATTTGAGGAGAACTTGCAAAACAGGCCACTTCCCCCTGTTCATTTCCCTTTCTCCCACCACCTAGATCTGTTACATTATACGTGTTTGAGGGTATGTTCCTGCCTTAGGCTTTTTAGTTTTTTATAGAGCTGTCAGCCATGAATTTATTTAATCCGTTTTGAACCTGCTGATACTGTCAACCCTGTAGTCTTTTGTGACAGCAAGCCCCAGAAGTTCACCACCTGTTTTTTAAAGTGCTTTCTTTTGCCTCTGTTAAACTGATCTCCAGTTAGTTTTGTCAACTGTTCCCTAATCTTAGCATTGTAGTACTTGCTGAAAGCAAAACCATTATTCACCTTAACCAGTGCCTTTGTGGTGTTGTAAAACTTGATCTTATCTCTCTCAGCCTTCTCTCCAAATCACTGTTCCTGGGCTTTTAAATTTCTTTGTAAAGCAATTGCTCTGTTTCTGTGATCATTTCTGTTGCCCTTCTCTGTACCTTCTATGATCTCCCTGAGATGCAGAGGTCAGACACATCATACTCATTATGTGGGTCAAGCAGAGTTTAACATAGCAGTCCTCAGTGTTTTGTGTGTAGTGTGGTGTGAGGTTTTTTGTTTTGTTTTTAAGCACCCTTCCTTATGATGCCCAGCACATTTTTTGTGTTTGCCAGTGTGTAATCAACTAACAATTTCAGAGATCTGTTGGCAGTAACCGCAGTATCTCTTCTCTGATCTGAGAACTGGCTGTTACAGCTCAATAGAGTGTTAGTATGGTTTAGGCTACTTTTCCCATCATGTGTTACCTGACATGTCTCTGGTGAAGCTTATTTGCCACCTGTTTTGCCTGTTAAGTTCTCTGGGATTCTTTTGGAGTTCCTCATTATCAGCATGGCAGTTGACTACTTAAGGATCTTGATATTATCAGCAAAGAACTTGCTCTTTGCTCCTTTCCCATGCACTCTGATAATGTTGCATAAAACTGATGTCAGTCGTCAGTCCTCATCTCTTGCTTCTGCACCGTGAAAGAGTGACCAGTAAGTCTTAACTCTGCCTTTCTGTCTTTGCATCAGCTTCAGTCCACACAAGAACCTTCCGTCTGTCCCAGGGCAGTTTCATAATTAACTTCTGTTGTGAGACCTTATCAAAGGCTTTTTTGAAAACTTTGTGGATCCTCCTCATTTATGCTTGTTCACTAACATGATGGAATTTTATTATAGTGTTAAGTAGGATTCCTCTTCGCAGGATATGTTCAGATTCATTCCCAGCAGATTATGCTTATCCATGAACAACTTTTTTAAAGACAGAATTTATAACTTTAGGAGGGATGGAGGTTGAATTTAGCAGTCTGTAGTTCACAGCGTCTTTTCTGCAGCCCTTTCTGTAGAAGACACTGGCAATCTGTCAGTCCTCTGCCTTAATAGGCACTCAAAAATTATAGACTACATACCTTGGCCAAAAATTCAGTTTCACATGAGTTCCTTCAGAAGTCTTGAGTGGATTATGCTTGATGACATAAATGAATCTTCCTTTACTGTTCCTTGTTACATTCCTTAAAGCAACATGAAGTATAGAAGAAAGTTTATTGGAAATCATTGGAAATCACACAACTGTTGAAAAGTACACTGTGCTTTCAGTGCACAATTTTCTGGAGCTTGGGTTCGTGTCAGTGTAGTTACAGGTTCATTTAATGAGA
>WKFP01014380.1:908987-949174 GCA_011057875.1 Pterocles orientalis
AGCTCATTTTTGTAAGGGTGAGAATACTAAATAACTGACATTACACTGATGTGTCTTCATTCCTTGATGTTCGCTTATCTGAAATAAGTTGAGACAGCGAGTTGATCAGATGTGTACAAAGCAAAGATGAGATCTGTAAATCGGGTCAAGGCTTTCATCTGTGTACATATTGCATAGGTATATGAGAAAAGATGGAGGTAAAATAGCAACTCTTACAACACTGAGATTTGAGGGTAGCTACTAATACCACTTTTATCTGAATAGCAGTAGGAAACACTTGTGTTGCTGTAAGCAGCTATAGGAGTTTCTGGATTCTGAGTGTGAACTTACTAAATTGACCTAGAGATGTAGCGTAAATGTTGGACCTGTTAATAAGAACATATTAATGAAGAGGGGAGCATCAGGAGGAACACCGGTATCTTTAAAAAGTTTTTGAAAACTTCTTCCTTGCAAAGACAGCACTTGGACACTAAAACCAGCATCCTAATTGAGGCAAATTGAAAGCTAAAGTTGATACAAAAGAACTGGAGAACACAAAGGCAAATCTTTTATAGTAAGACTTTTATAGTAAGACTATAGAGTTAGCAGATGACACTATATTTGAATGCATTGAGCTGTAGATTCCAGCTTGCACCATTTTGTGTAAAGTGTAACTGTTTTCAGCAAAAAACCTGGGCTTTGGCTACTCTGTTGAACTTCTTTCAGGTACCACGTGCACTCTGAGATGAAATTTCATGTAACCATGGCTTTAGAAATGAAGGAGCAGTAACTTGAATGAACAGTGTGGTGGTCTGACTGGTCTCATGGTCTGTTAGTAAAGCTGTGGACTCTTGTGTAGGCATAAAACAGAAACTTCATCTGTTTGGGCCAGGCTTGATAGGGCCTGGAATATAAAATATTTTTTAAAAACCCCAGTGATTTAGTTCATGATTTACAGAACTTACAAATACTTACAGGATAAAGTAAACAATTCAAAATGAGATGTTTGTGTAGGTCTGGATACTTGAAGTTGTTGATGAATTTTTGTTGGAGGTTTTTGTGGTTTTTGGTTTTGGTGTTTTTTTTCCTCTCCCTCAAATGGACAAGTTTGGGCTTCAGCATTGGCAGAGCAGCTATCTATTCAGTGAAAAAGAAAAAAAGAAAAAAAACCAACCCAGAATTCCCCCCAGTTTTCTCTCTTGCCTCCCTACCCCACAAATTTTGAATTTTTTGTTTAGGTCATCACCATTTAAAATCTGAAAAATAATATCCAGATAAATCTGTTCTTATGGATTGTCTGGCACAAGGATTCACTTCCCCAGTGCTTACAATTTTTAGAAACACTTTCTTCATAACTTGAACTTTTTTTTTTACTCTTGCCTTTTTCCAGACCCAACAGTAATAACAAAGATGCCTGGCCATCATTACAGAGTTCAAGTAAATCAGCCAACGGTTTAACAATGGAACACAGGAAAACGCCTCCTGTATTAGAAAATGGCACAGACCCAGAACACATGACTCCAGATGGTGCAGACTCAGATTTCGGGTAATTGTGCTGCCTTTTATACTTCAGATAGCTTGCTTTCTCTCTCACTGGTGTGGAGGGAATGATTTTCCAGTCTCTCTTTCTGTTTGGAGAGCTGGATTCAAATCCTGATCAGGTCATAGAAAGATGGGCTTAGCCTAGCCCATGTCAAAAAGACTGATTGGCAGACTGTGCAGCAGAACCCTAATATGAAGTTAGTAAGTGATGGTACAGGTAAGGGCTGAGGGAAACTGAATAACCAGGGGATCAAGAGCTTATATAGCTGCATGGTCCCAGCCAGAGCTGAGCCTTTCGTTTCTATACAGAAGCTTCTGCAAAAGTAACATGCTAGTTGCTATACACCAGGAGGCTTGTCACTTGGAAAAGCTGCAACAGAAGGAAGCTAAATGGTAGGGCTGGATATCTGTCATTTTTTTTTACAGTGATGTGTTCCAGAAACACAACTGCGGAGGTAGCAGTTCCACGATTATCACTCAGTAACAGGAAAAACAGGACAGCAGATTCAACTGAGGTTTCTTTATGCAGAGGAATTAATCTGCTTGCAATAACTTCCTTATTGCTAACCAACATTTTTTCCTCTTTTGGTGCTCTCCTTGAATTAATCTGGTGTCCCCTTCCGTGATTAACATCACTTGCAGTTCTTATGGTAGTCCATAGTCATACTGGTTTTTTTTTGTGTGTGTGGTTGTTTGTTTTTTTTATGGACCCTCTTAGGTAATATAATTTGGGCTCATTCAGAAGTTGGATGGGAAAATAACAAGGTAAACTCTAATATTGCAAGAAGTGGTGTTGCTGATTAGGTAGCTGATCTTATCTTTGTTCTAAATCAATATTGAACCGATGCATTAACATTGTGAGTGGTGTTGAATGTGGTGCCTTCTTGTCAGACTTAATAGCAGTCCTGTTGAGGTGTGATTGGAGATCCTGTGGTTGAATCTCAGTAGTGACATGCAGCTTCCTTCTTATCTTTTCTGAAAATAATATACTAAATATACATTCAAAAATTGTAGCCAGTCGATAGTGAGCCTTGTTCGTTCCTAAGGGCTGGAAGCCTGTCTTACAATTAAAGGCTCCTTAGGCAGGTTCAAGAATAATAAACATTTTCAACACATAGACTGTCATTAAAAATTGTCTTACACATAGCTTTTTAAACTGCAGCATTGTGACTTTCTGTCAGCAGCTTTGGGAAAAGAATTTGTCTGGAGTATCAGCTCTACAATCAGAATGATTGTGTAGTGAGGAGTCTACAACAGACTTTTGTGTTATAAGTGTTCATTAATTACTAACCCAAGACGGTTTGTTCCAAATGGAAGAGCTTTATTCATGCTATTTGACCACTGAGTGGAAGATGTTTGTAAATCTTCACTGGAGTAATGCTTGTTTGCAAGTATATTCCTCTGATTTTTTTTTTTCTTCTGTAATCATAAATACTTCAGCTATCTTTTTGAGATACTGACTCAATCGGTGTTCATGTGCACAGAAGTTGTTTTTATTGACATAACTCTTATACAGTTTCTTTAGAATGGAGAAGAACTAATTCTGCTGGGCTTCAACTCTAGTTATTCTAGGATGGGGAGAAAAAATATGGGGGGAAGCAATCTTCAGATTTTTGACCTTGATATGTGGCTCTATGCAATATTTAAACTGTGCAGCAGCAAGGGGTGTTTGAAAACAAGGTGTATTTAGAATCTGTAGTCTGCACCCAGTTAAGATTATTACTATATATATATTTGTCCTGTGCTAACACATCAGGCCTGTAATTTGGCTTTTATCACGTTCTAGCCTCTTGATAGATCTGAAATTCACGTTCTTCTGGTCCTTGTATATAGGACTGGTGTTTTGGGCTGTGCAGCCTGATGCTTGTGTATCTTCTCTTATGGGCAGATAAAAATTAAAATACTTTGAAAATTGTAAAGCAGAGATTTTAATCTGATCTTGAACTAATACTGTTTCATTAGTGTGATACCTAGCATAATTAAGGCAACTCAAAGCTGCCTGTCAGAATCTTGAATCCTGAGATGTACCGTTTCAGCTGAATTATGTTAATTCCCAGTGAATAGCTTTCTGAAGTCATATTCTACTGTATCTTTTATTCTTTTTGCATTTCTAGCAGGATTTAATGCTATGTCTTTTCCTGTGTTTTTCCTCTTCTGTCATCTCAAAACTCAGTTCTCTTACCTTGGAAGTAATTTCTGCAAGTTAAAGCTTGAAGGCTGGTGGGAAGCTTAACTTATCACCAGGACTAAATAGTTCATTTAATTTTTTGTCTCTCCTCAGATTTATTTAGGTTATGTATGGGTACTGACAACTTACATATTTGGAAAACAAATCTGTTCCCATTTTTCTCTCTGGTAGTAGCTAGGTGGAACTGACTACTATGCAATATTGCCATAGTACAAGAGTCCTGTTTTTTTGAATAGCAGAGTTACTATGACCATGTTTAAAACTTTCCTTTTGTTCCTTAACAGGGCAGTCAACAAGCAGAGTGGAGAGTGGTGGGAAGAAGTATTACAGTATATGGGAAATGAGTGGAATGCTTATGTTTAAAATAAAAAAAGTCTCATAAATAATAAGTGGACTTTTTTCCTTTTTTATTCCTCTAATTTATTTTGTTTTGTCTTTATTTCGAGGCTTTTCTACTGCTACAAAACAAAATGTTGCTTTTCACATTGAAGATTTGAGTGTCTTATTGTCTCTTTTCTCCTCCTGTTTTTGCAGCCCTATCGACAAACCTTCAGATTCCCTCAGTATAGGAAATGGTGACAGCTCCCAGCAGGTAAGACATAAATGCTGTGAAAGTAATAATTGAGTTTGAGGGCTTGGTGCAACTTGTAGTTGGAGAAGCAAGTACTGTCTGGAGTTTATTGTAATTTTAAACAAAACTAAAAAATGTTACTGCTAAGTTGATTTTTAGTTTGACCTAGTACTGAGATATATATTAATTGACCTAATGGCAGCCAAAAGTTTTGAGGAAATTTTTCAACTGTATTAGTGAAAAATATTTTATATATGTGTTCACATCCTAATTGTTTCTCTTCCTCTTGTCTGTAGATAACAAACAGTGACACACCTTCACCACCACCTGGTTTAACAAAACCCAATCCAGTAATACCCATCAGTTCATCTAATCACAGTGCACGGTCTCCTTTTGAAGGGGCTGTAACAGAATCACAGTCGCTCTTCTCTGATAACTTTCGGCACCCTAACCCCATCCCTAGTGGGCTTCCTCCGTTCCCCAGCTCTCCACAGACTTCAAATGACTGGCCCACAGCACCAGAACCACAGAGCCTCTTCACATCAGGTATGTACACAGGTTACATGGTTGGGTGTTGCTTGCTTTTGCGACTGGCATCTAAAACTGTAGAACTGAAAACCCTAGGACTTGTTCCATACTGTGTCTTTCCCCCTTCACGAATGATTGAAATTTGTCACTTAACTACAAATGAATTGCATTGATGTAAGGGTTTCTTCTAAAGGAAACTTTACATAATTTTATAGCTTCATGACTGAACTTATTTTAATTTTTCTTTGCTGTATGTCTGTCTAATAGGGTGTGACATGTATGCTTAATATTTAATGTTACAGGTTTTTATTGAGAGTGGGGAAAATACCTGGTGTCAGTGTATGTTGGTGTAATAATCTGTTATAAACTGTAATTCTAACATCTGAAGCTGTGGAGTGAAATTCAGAACTTTCTTTAGTATCCTGCACATAAGATGCCTAATCTTTCTGTTTCTGAAGTGAAATAATATACATTCAGAAAAGATAAAAATATGATTAATCGGGTCACCTGGAAGATACCTGTATTTTCCAGCTACTTTCCTATGAAATACCACTTAATTTGAATGAAACATTTTAAGTGTGTTTATATAGTCTTGGGAATGGTTAATAGTATTTAAGAGCTCACAAATCATAAATCTGAGGGAGTTGTTAGAAAATTAAATAAAACAATATCAGCAATAAATAAAATGTAAATGATATTTTAGGACACAGTTTACTTAGAGATTAGTTGTCTTTTGATGTTTATCTGACTTCTGGATGTCATAATCCTGTTTGTAAACAATATTTATTACCAGGGAAATTACCTGCTGCTAAGGTACTGTATGTACCAATTTTGTAAGGATTAAATAGCAGTGAGAGATTTCCAGGTAGTAGATATCTCGTTTGTTTCATAATTAATATAAAATGTATGTTTGGTATTTAAATAAGATTACAAAGGACAAGTTTTCATCTGTCTAGCAACTCTTTCTATCTATCATTGTGGATTTTAGAGTGAAAGTAGAAGTGTAGATCTCTTCTAAGAGAGGATACTGACCTTAATTCTAACTACTTAAAGCAGCAGACCAGATTCCCTACCAGCAGAGGGAGTTAATGTTGTGATACTACTTTGTACTCATCAGCTTGCATTACCACAGTTTTGAGGAAGAACACTGTGAAACTAAACCTAGCACTTGCTGAACCCAAATAAGAAGCTTAAACAGTATAATGAAGTGAAGTAGTAATTGAAAATGCAGGGAAATTCTGATAAGTCTTTTTTTTACAACACTGACTGAAAATACTTAACATTAAACATTATATTGTAATGCAGTCCTTATTTCCTTTTGTTTTATCAAGATGTCTACTCAAGAATTAAGTGTATTTTTCTTCATAATGGTAGACAGTGGGGTGTGTTTTGGTTTTAGGCCTTTGTTTAACCATTGCTCAGAGGTTTACCTCTCCTCCCCACCTCCTGTGCACAGCAGAGCTGAAGCACAGCATTATTACTAAAATCAAGACACTGACCTGAATAACAACCTTATTTAAACTCTGCTTGTCACACTTCCATCAAATAGTATGGGTGCAAAGAAGGTTCTAAGCAAGCGTTCATTGGTCTATTTCTACTTGGTGCTATTACTGAAAATACTTATTTCACAAGGCTTTTCTGTAGTTTGGGAATAGAGCAGTGCAGCAGTAAAAATACTATTTGCTAGTTCTACCAGCCCACCTTAAGTAGAAATTGATTGCAGTTTGATCTGAAAATGGTAATTCTAAGCTGATGAATAAGGTGTCTTTGGTGAATGTATAAACTGTAGTATGAAAGATAAGTGGCAACGTAGATTCAGATGTGCTGAGGCTGAAATTTTTGTATGGATAGATACTCACTAATTCTTGTTCTAAAGCCTGTTCCTCTTCTCTTCAACAGAGACTATACCAGTGTCCTCCTCCACAGACTGGCAAGCGGCTTTTGGGTTTGGTTCCTCCAAACAGCAAGAGGACGACTTAGGGTTTGACCCCTTTGACATCACCCGCAAAGCCTTAGCAGACCTGATTGAGAAGGAACTGTCAGTCCAAGACCAACCTTCCCTCTCGCCCACATCTCTTCAGAACCCTACCCCACACACTACAACTGCCAAAGGGCCGGGCTCTGGATTCCTGCATCCTGCTGCACCTGCAAATGCCAACTCTCTCAGTAGCACCTTTCCAGTCATGCCACAGAGGTTCCCACAGTTTCAACAGCATCGAGCAGTTTACAACTCCTTCAGTTTTCCAGGCCAAGCAGCTCGCTATCCTTGGATGGCCTTCCCACGCAATAGCATCATGCACTTGAACCACACAGCAAATCCCACCTCAAATAGTAATTTCTTGGACTTGAATCTCCCACCACAACACAGCACAGGTCTGGGTGGGATCCCTATATCAGGTAGGTGAATCGGGACAGTTGTGAATGTGACTTAATTCATGCTTTCAGCTTCTCTGAGCCAGGACAGGAAACTGGGTATAGCCAGCTGCAAGTGGTAGAGTGGTATCATGTGGCTGTCCTACTAGGTTCCTGAACAGAGGGAGGAATATTGTTTTAAATAGGTCCTTTCAGTTTTTTTTTTTAAAAGGTATGTGCATGTTTAGCCTTGTAATATTGAGCTTTATAAGGAAGGTGGAGTATTCTGTGCCCGCTTAATTTTGTGCCAAAGCAGATTGGTATTTTGGTTCTTCAGTCTTACCAGACTGGTTTTCCTTAAGGGTAGGCCCTGGAAGCGCATTGCGACTTCCATGCTGACATACAGGTGCTGACCAGAGTTCTTAAAATTGTGCAAAAAAATTGTAATGATGGTAATTTGTGCCAGATGTCTTGGCTGGGTTGTTCCCTCTTGTGCATAACTAAATGTCTGCACAATAAAACATTCAGTGCTGTTCATTTCTGTACTTCAGATGGCCTTAATATTATGCTAATATTTCACTGAATGGATGCTTGCAATGTGTGTAAGAGGATTCGTCCTGATTGTGGGGGCTGTGGTGCTGGAGGAAAATAAATGTGCAGACAGGCCAGTTCAGGCTGCCCTGAATGGATTGATAGGCTCTTGCAGCAAACCTTACACCTAAAGAGCTAATTGTAACAGTAATTGTCTTGATTAAAAATTCACTTCTGGAGTTTGAAGTCCTTCTATGATTCTGATTTAGCTTGACCCAAACAAGTTCTCGTTTCCTAACAGGGGAAAAAAAAATTTATCAAGTGTATAACGAACTGCAGGTAGAAGGTCTCTGTAAGGTCTTTGTAGCCTTGAGATGGAGAAAAGTGCTGCTTGAGATGTTGCCAGTGTTATTTTATTTTTATGGGTTTTGAGTAGTACTAGCTACACTATAAGAAAGTGACCTAGAAAAAAAGTCACAAGAGCTAATTTTGGCTTATTTCCCTGTACTTTGTCCTCTTTGAAGGCTTGCTGAAGTTACAGTACTGCTGTAGGGTGCTTAGGCTGATTCATAGTTATACTTGCTCCAGACTACAAATTCAGACAGTTCAAAACTCTTTACACTGGCAGTGGCAAATTTTTTAGACTAAAATGGCTGATATTGGTTACACTGAAGTAATAAAAGTTATTTTTGATATGAAGTAAAAAATGCAGCATCCATAGCAATGATTTGCAGTGCGTACTTTCTCCTAAGCTACATAGAACTTCCAGGCACATTGCAAGACATTCAAGGGGCCAGTAACAAGACTATCTTCTGGACTAGGGGGACGAGAAGAGTTTTTTAGTATTGAAAAAGATCTGTTTGTAGTACAGGTTGATTTTAGGTTTGCAGGAGTATTATTTAAATTGCATTACTTTGATTGCTTTTGGCAGTTTGAAATTGGACCTCTTTGTGTTTGTAGAAGACTCATAGATCCTTGCTATAGTACTTGAAGAGGCAGTTGTGTGGTGTTGCACAGCCTGTGCCATGTACTTCCCCCATATGTTTTAAGGGAACAGAGTTAATATAGGAGTGTATCCTTTTTTGTATGCAACTGCTAGAACCAATTAATCTCAAAATATTTGGCAGATACAGTGCTAAAAACAGAAAATAAACATCTGCTGTAGTCTCTATGGAAAGTTCGTTTGAGTTGGTCTTAATCTCTTGTTACAGAAAACATTGTTAGTTGCCTGGCTGACAGTTAGATAGCAGCAGTTGCTGCAGTGCAAGCACTTCTCAGCTGATCTACATGTCAGCTTTGATGTATCTTAAAAAAAGAATCATTTGCACAAACACAGATTACTCCTTTTTCTTTCCTGTTGTCAGAAACCAGATGAAGTCTCAGTTCTGGTTTTGTTTGCTGGGTTATGGGTTTGTATTATTTGTACAATATGTAGTGCCTAGGATTTTCTTTAGTGATCTAACTGCTTCAGAAGTACAGATCATTTGAAAATCAGGAGATGTCCTCATACCTCTTCTTTGTATGCTGACTTAATAGTTTCCAATTTATTGATTATTCTGTCTTTTCAGAAAGAATAACCAAGGGCCTGGAGAGGTGGGCCCATGCAAACCTCATGAAATTTAACAAGGCCAAGTGCAAGGTCCTGCACGTGGGTCGAGGCAATCCCAAGCACAAATACAGGCTAGGCAGAGAATGGATAGAGAGCAGCTCTGAGGAGAAGGACTTGGGGGTATTGGTGGATGAGAAGCTCAACACGAGCCGGCAGTGTGCGCTTGCTGCGCAGAAAGCCAACCGTGTCCTGGGCTGCATCAAGAGAAGCATTAGCAGCAGGTCAAAGGAGGTGATTCTCCCCCTCTACTCTGCTCTCGTGAGACCCCACCTGGAGTACTGTGTTCAGATGTGGGGCCCCCAACATAAAAAAGACATGGACCTGTTGGAGAGAGTCCAGAGGAGAGCCACAAAATTAATCAGAGGGCTGGAGCACCTCCCCTATGAGGACAGGCTGAAAGAGTTGGGGTTGTTCAGCCTGGAGAAGAGAAGGCTCCGAGGAGACTTAATAGCAGCCTTCCAGTACCTGAAGGGGGCCTACAGGAGAGATGGGGAGGCACTCTTTATCAGGGAGTGCAGTGGGAGAACAAGGGGTAATGGGTATAAGCTAAGAGAGGGTAAATTCAGACATTAGGAAGAAATTTTTCACTATGAGGGTGGTGAGACACTGGAACAGGTTGCCTCGGGAGGTTGTGGATGCCCCCTCCCTGGAGGTGTTCAAGGCCAGGCTGGATGAGGCTTTGAGCAACCTGGTCTAGTGGAGGGTGTCCCTGCTCATGGCAGGGGGGTTGGAAGTTGATGATCTTTAAGGTCCTTTCCAACCCAAACCATTCTATGATTCAAATCCGTATCTAGTGTACAGGTCTCTCAATGAATATTCTTTTTGAAGGGATAATTCATGTTCTTTATACTTGCTTTTAATCTGTCAGTAGCAGGTATATAATTATAGAATTTTCCTCCTTTTGTCATGTGATTTACAGATACAGCTGTCTGATGGGGTTGGGGGAGGAAAGCAATGTACAAGCACAGAGAAATTATGTCAATGGGACTTTGTTATAGTGCTTTATAACAGACTGTAGCTGACCTGCTAGAAAGGTGGTGTGTATCATAATAGCCATTTAGTTGTGTGGAGAGATCGGTTGTAATATAGCTGAAGCTCTTTTTTTGTTAGCTCTTTTGTGAGGGTGTGTTAGAAAATGTCATCAACTCAGCTGTTTCAGATGTAGGAGCAAAAGAAGCCTATTGCAGCTGAAACTTCACATTCTGTCTTTTAGTAAGACCCTCAACTGCTGTTGAAGTTGCATTTTTCCTAAGGTCTTTGATCAATTTTTTTACAGAACTATGAATTCCTAAACCAGGTAATATTGGACCAGTCATTAAAAAAAACCAACCAAACATTCATTTATTCTGTGCATTTGCCTGCTCTACTTAATCAACCCTGTTCAACTTTTTTATTTCATTTGTGTGAAAACATGCAGTTCTAAAAACCTGCATAATTTCATATGAAGTTAGTATAATATTTTCTAGGCTTTCTAAATCCAATTTTAGTTGAGTTCAGTGAGTGCATTTGTGGTTTGGAAGCTTGTATGAAGAAAGTGGTGCTTTTTAAATTGCAGCTGCTTCTGCTTTTGGTAGGCATTAATATTCACGTGAATTTGAAATGTTCATGTGTGACATGTTAAATGTAATGTTCTGAAGCTGCCTTTTGTTTAGACAAGAAATAGAGCTGTGCTGTATTCATAACCTACACCTCCAGGTAGGGCTGTTTTGTGATTTAAATGGAGGGACACAGGCACTAGCTAAATTTTTTTTTTAAGCTCTCATCGAAAAATAATTTCTATATGGAATTAGCCTATCTCTCAGAGGAAGTAGTATTTAATAAACTCATTCTGCAGTTTCCAGTGACATGACACAATGACACATGATAGATTTCATAGTTTTATTATGCATATATTTGAAATGTGTCATTCATCGGGCATACATTTGTTCCCAACCCGTATTTAAATGAACTTTTTGATTGACTGATTCCCAAACTAGCATTTTTTTTTCTCCCCTCACCATATGATTTTGCAAACCCTAGCAGATGTTACACGTTCTTATTTTAAGGGACCATTTAGGCTTGTTGCTGTTCTCTGGCGTGGGATGGATTAGATGATTTACTGTGTAATTTTAACTCTGTAACTGTGCTTCAGGAGAAAAGTTCAGTGACTTCTTATTTGTGGACAGGATGATTGTTACTAAAAGTAATCTTACCCTAGATTGTGTGCAAGCTATTTTAAGAATATAGGACAGTGGCTATCCTTTATTCTGCGGATAATGCTAAAGATCCACTGACAGAAACATGGGTGGGTGTGTGCCTTTATTTTTGTGTTACTTTAGGATAACAGGAAACTCTTTGTAATTTGATACCTAATGTGCTATCATCTTTGCTACCCTACTGCCCTGTGTTGTGTTCTAAAATAGTAGATATAGTATTGGGTCATAGAGTAAAGTAGGTCTCGGATAAAGAGTGTGTTTTGAGACAGATGCATGTAAATGAGATATATGCATATTAATGATGGGAAAATAAGAAATAACGCTATATATTTGAGTTTACAGAGTCGTTGATAGATTTTATTACATAGAAAAAGCATAAGAACAAATTTACCCAGTTAAAAGTGTGAGGAAAAAACTGTGAATGGATAGTCCACCTTTACTGTCAGTTCTGTGCAAGATGAAGTACTTGACACTTTGAAACACTGGCTGTTATTTCATTTATTAATTTCATAATTATCCTGAACATCATTCCAAATGAGAAAAAACTTAATTGTAAGAACTTATCTATTCAATAATAATGAGATAGTTTGAAATTTGAGCTCTTCCAAGACTAATGCGACACTAAATTGTCTGTATATTCCTCCCACACAAATCATTGAAACCCCTTGAGCTGGAAGGGATCCACAAGGGAAAAAAAAAGCTTTAGCTGTTGTCCTTGAAGATAACCACTGTAAAATCCATCAAGTTACTTTAGCCCTGAAGCCCATTGATGTGGAGATTGCAGTAGACTTCTGTGAACTGTTCCTGGAACTTCAGAACAGAGGAATTGAATGTCATAAGCCTTTGTAGTTGAATATAACTGGCAAATCAAAATTTCATTTTCTCAGGGCCTTTTTTGTTTTGATGTTGTGGCTTATATCTCTTGAATATGCAAAGCCTAATTGATGGAATGATGTCTATTTAAAGATGTGTTGGAGACAATAAATAGGTAGACAGATCTATTAAGTCTGGGTGCCATCCAGCAGTCTTTGTGATAGTTGTGTTGCATTCCTTATCAAGACATTGATTCGTGTGCACGTTTGAGTCATGCCTGCATTTGGGTTTTTGTGAAGCAATAGCTGGTAGTAGGGAGGGCAAAGCAATGAAGGTTATTTTAAGAAGGTCCAACTTCTTCCTACTTATTTTAAATCCTGAGCTCTTCCACATCTGAACAACTTAGTGTTACATCTTCTCCAACTTTAAAGTTTCTGGCCTCTGTGCCCCCAACTATTGAACTTGTCTTGAACATCAAATCCTTTCTTGCCTAATGCTACCTTTCAGACAACATTTTCATAAAACAAGGGAAGATGTTGGCTATGGTCATATTGTTTCAGAGACTTTATTTAGACCCCAGAAGGGTGAGATATCAGAACTAGCGTTGACATGCTCTGTCTTTAATACTAAGAGTCCTCATCTGACTTGGTATTTTCTCAAAATGCAACCTTATTTCCATTTGGGGCACATATTTATTGTTTGACCTTTGTGCTTCTGACTGTGTCTCTTCTCTCTGGGTTGATTCTTATAGTTGATTCTGTCTCCTGAACAAATTAAAAAGACAGCTTGTTTTATACAGTAGTGGAACCAAAAAAATTGTCAGCTGCTGTGCTGCAAATTCACTTTCCTGTGGTCTCGGGATAATAATTTGATGTGGGGTTTTGGGGGTGTTCTGCTACTGTGACTTTTAAAAGAAGGTCTGGCCTGTGTGGTATGGCTGTTGAATTTAGCATGTTGTAAAACTTAAAGTTCTCCAAATGCTATGTACAGAATGCATTTAATCCCATACCCTAGCAACAGACAATGTGACTTAAACAGTGCTGCCTTGCATTCCTTTATTTAGATGCAGTGGTTGAAAGAGCATTTTGCTACACTTTTTATCTTGACCTGACAGTATGTGAAAGGTTTAACACTGGTTTTAATTATTAATGGTCTTACTTTTAATAGTGAGAGATATGTTAGTCCATTAATTTTCTGTCCAGTATTTTAAAGAAGACTGCTCACTTGATGCTCTTCCTTGATGTTTAGCTTTCTGACAGCAGCTGAGTGCAAAGCATGGCAGCTGAATGTCATCTATTCTGTGCCCCTGGTTAGATCTATGGCTGCCTATAGCTGAAGTCTCTCTCTGATTAGGTATAAATATTGAAAATAGGAAATCTGGTGAAAATTTTAGCTGATACAACTATTAATTGTAGGTGCCATGTGTGGCACCTGTAAAGGCCTGTATCTTTCCAGAGTGCAGAGCAGCTCCTCTCAGAAGTGGATGTGTTACCCTGATGCCAAGGTCACTCCTCATTTGGAAATGAAGGCCTCAACACTGCTTTGAAATTTGTAAATGACCCTCAGCTGTTTCCATTATTGCTTTTACTGACCCTTGCATAGACCCTGTGCATCCTGTTTTCCTCAACAAAGATAACTGTTCTTAGTGCAGCCTTGGCCACTGAATATTTTCTTCTCATTAGTCCTTATGCCCACTGCATCCCGTTTCTTTCCATGGAGGTTCTCAGGCCTCCACCCCTGTTATTTAGGAGATGCTTTGTGTGTATCTCCCACCCCCAAAATTTAGTCCTCTTTTGTTTCCCATCATAATCATAGAATAGAATCATAGAATCATTAAGGTTGGAAAAGACCTCAAGGATCCTCAAGTCCAACCCAACACCACCTAACTCACTAAACCATGTCCCTAAGCACCACATCTACACATTTCTTGAACACCTCCAGGGATGGTGACTCCACCATCTCCCTGGGTAGCCTGTTCCAATGTTTGACCACTCTTTCAGTGAAGAAATTTTTCCTAATATCCAGCCTAAACCTTCCCTGGTGTAACTTGAGGCCATTTTCTCTTGTCCTATCACCTCTTACTTTAGAGAAGAGGCCAGCACCTACCTCACCACACCTCCTTTCAGGTGAGTGATAAGGTCTCCTCTCAGCCTCCTCTTCTCTAGACTGAACAACCCCAGTTCCCTCAGCCGCTCCTCATAAGACCTGTGCTCCAGACCCTTCACCGGCTTTGTTGCCCTTCTCTGGGCCTTCTCCAGCACCTTGATGTCCTTCTTGTGGTGAGGGGCCCAAAACTGAACACATTGTTCAAGATGCGGCCTCACCAGTGCTGAGTACAGGGGCACAATCACTTCCCTAGTCCTGCTGGCCACGCTATTTCTGATGCAGGCCAGGATGCTGTTGGCCTTCTTGTCCACCTGGGCACACTGCTGGCTCATGTTCAGCCGGCTGTCGACCAAAACCCCTAGGTCCTTCTCTGCTGGGCAGCTTTCCAGCCACTCTTCCCTGAGCCTGTAGCGTTGCAGGGGGTTGTTGTGACCAAAGTGCAGGACCCGGCACTTGGCTTTATTGAACCTCATACAATTAGCTTCAGCCCATTGATCCAGCCTGTCCAGATCCCTCTGCAAAGCTTCTCTACCCTCAAGGAGGTCAACACGCCTGCTCAGTTTGGTGTCATCAGCAAACTTACTGAGGGAGCACTCAATCCCCTCATCCGGATCATTGATAAAGATGTTAAACAGGACAGGCCCCAAAACCGATCTCTGGGGAACACCACTGGTGACCGGCTGCCACCTGGGCTTAACTCCGTTCACCACGACTCTCTGGGCTTGGCCATCCAGCCAGTTTTTTATCCAGCAAAGGGTGTTCCTGTCTAAGCTGCGAGCCACTAGCTTTTCTAGGAAAATACTGTGGGACACAGTGTCGAAGGCTTTGCTAATGAGTGTTCTGTTTCACTGGTGAAGAGGTGAAGTGTTCAGCACAGGATGGAACAAATTCCATTTGAAAATAGACTTTTGGCTTGCTCACTTCTGTTGCTCTGGAGGTGTGGGGTTTTTTTAATGCACGCAGGGTAGTACTGCTAGGTTTAAAATAAAGTAAATGGAAGTAGGATTTCAGATTAATTTCTAAAATATTCAATCTTGACGTTGATTTAAGTCACATTGTTTAAAATCTGCTATGGATATTACTTCTCCTACTTCTGGTGTATTGTCCCTTAACTCCCATACACTTTCTACAGTTACTGCTAGGGTCTGCCTGCCTTAGCATAATCTTGTCACAATCTCTGAGAGAACTTCAACCACAGCACCTGTCCTTTAAGTCCTGCTACTTCTCCATCTGTTAACAAAATCTCATCTCTCACTCCCACCCTTCCCTCCGAGTGTGTTTTCAGTGCTAATATTGCAGCTGTTTTTAAAACTCTGGAATTTTTTCTTGTGGTTGTATAGGAGGTACTATTCTAAATAAAGCTCAATATATAATGTCTGTGCCCTCATCTCTGGGAGCTTGGTTTTAAGCTGTTAAGAATTTCTTAAAATTTTTGATAGTATGATTATTAGGGATGGCACTGAAAAACAGGCATCCTGCTTTTTTGAGTGGTAAAATGCCTATTTTAAAACTTGTAATTTTATCTCAGAAGAAGAAAATGTGACAAAAATAAAGAAATGAAGTGTAAAAAATGCCCCCCCCCAATTCTTTAACTTGGCTGCAATACATCAGAGGAATGACTAATCACATTAACAGTGCTAGCCTTGAAACAATTGCAGTGTTGGCTGAAATAGGCGGCCTGAGTGGCTGACCCAATTTGCATTCTGGAACATAAGTCCTGACAACTTCTTGGGTAACTCTTTGCCAGAAACGGGGAAACAAGCACATGGGAGGTAGTTTACATTAAATTTCCTGACTGTTTGTGTCTGTAATAGTGTTAACAAATCAGCTTTAGCTGCAATAAATGTCAGGCCTTTGCCTGTGTTTTAGGGATGGAAGACTGCATTTATTGCTTTTAGAGCAAGAACTTTCCCCTTCCTCTTTAGGGCTGGTTCACTGAAAGTTAGAAGGGCTGTTTCCTTTCATAGGTCACCCATAAGACCTTGGGATGTCTCTGAAGTAACGTAAGAGGTGGCTCCTTTGACTGGTATAACGTCTCCCTCCTACACCAGGGAGATGCTTAGCGTCAGAGTGCTGTATTCTCTTGGGTGCTTTTCTAAAATACAAACTGGCACTTCAATATATACAATAAACTATTAGCATGAGTTAAAAGATGAAATTAACTTAGTGATGTTAAAAACATGGTATATTCCCTTTAAAGACTGAAAATCAGTACACTTGCAGTGCCACCTGTTAGTAGCAGTATCTAACAAGAGGCTGTGCTTTCGGCATGGAACTGAAACTTCGTTTCCTTCTGGGTCAAGTCTATCTCACAGATATGAGTTATGGTTGATGATTTTTAGCAAAAAAAACAGTTCATAGGCTTTCTGTGTAAGCAGATTTTGAAATGGACCAACTTGACGAACCACTGATAAGGTCAAACATAATAGTTTTAAAAATTTTACTGGGAGAGGAGTGTAAATTAAATACCCTGAGAGGTTAACAGCAATTAAAAGAGCAGCTTTACAAAGTTTCTTCTCCCAGTAGTACCAAATCACATTTGAAGAGAAAAAAAAAGTATCTGATCTGTTCCATCCTTTGCCATCTCTTGGTTCCTTCTACATCACAACCTCATTTGAACTTCAGCTCGTTCCCAAAGGTATTAATTTTTAAAAAAACATGTATTTAAAAAGTACGTCACCTCTGTTGGAAGACAGCATTTAGTAATCTGAATGAATTTCATGTCATGGAAAGTTTGTTTTTCTTCTCAGCTTTCTTGCAGTTTATCTAATTTTCCCATAGAATGACTGAAATATCTTCAAATATACATAACACTTAACTGTTTATTACAGATGTGGAAAAATTAAAAATTAGTTTATGATTTCTTAGAATATGTATTCACTGTGCTAATGCTGGTCTCACGGCCTTGGTCATAGGATTGGTTGGGTACTCCTGAAATCCAGAACCTCCATAACTGTATAGGCTCTTGATAATTATTGGTACAGCTTTGAAGACTTGATTATTGCACTGGCCATAGGGCAAATTCTGTGTATTTTGCTTTTATTTATGCATGTATTTATGCATCTACCCACTAGTACACTTGTACACACAGAATTTTTATTTGAGGTCAGAGTTTCTTTTTTATTGACAGTTAGGGTAACCTGGTGATGTTGAACCTTGATGCAGGATCTAAGAGTAAGCAGCAGGTATACTTAGGTTGAAATGAACTTAATTTTCTCAGATGGGTGGAATTTGCATGTCTTTCAGAGCTTTTTAGTCAAACTGTTCTGTATGTAGTATTCAGGTATCTATTTCCTTTATTTCAGTATCTTAACAGTTTGTGTGCTCAATTTAGGTTTATGTTACTATTAAAGATTATTTGTGGCAAGAACTGGCTATTTTCTTATGGGATCCCTTTTTTGGATGAGAAGTGTCTTGTTAGCTCACATGAAAAAGAGGTGGTTTATTGACTAAGGTGTAGGCATTACAGTTTATATTGTCATTTTTGTATGTAAAAGTAAGTACAAGTCAATCACAAGAGCTCTCCAGAATACTTAATGTAAAATTACTTTTCTCAAATTTAATAAAATTCTGACACTGTACATGCAAGCAAATTGAATATTCCTGTTGAATACCTCAGATGAGCTGTCCCCTTACTGATGTTGTAGAAGGGATTTCCCCTGAAAATAATTTTCTGACTCTTAGCACTTACTTAGTCACAAAAAGCTTAAAAGTTGTACTGTGAAATCTTCATCAAAAAGGAAAATCTAGAGAAACTTATTTTCCCCTTTGAGGTGTATGCTTTAGAATTCAGTATATTCCTCTTCAATAGCGAGATGGTTTGGCTTACTGGCATATTAAGTTACACTTGATTTATTTTAAATTGAAAAACTGTGGGATTTTTATTTACATGACCATCTTTTAAAATGGGCATATGTGGAATTAATATAACCATAGAAATCAATGTGGAATCAAGACAAAAACTGCTTCACTTGCATTATTTTAAAGCTGAGAGCATATTGGTGTCTCCTGACTAGTGAAGCCAATTTTGTAGGTGTATTTATGTACACGTGCATGTGTGTGTGTACATATACTATTGTTTCCTCAGCTCTTAGAGCTCATGAAAATAAGACTTTCATTTGAAATCTGCACTGTGGAATGGCACTTAGCTGTTTTCCTGGATTGCCAAACTGCTTCCTGTGCGTAGAGAATGTCAGTGAGGCTTTTAAATGTTCCTTTCAAACAGCTTTATCTTCTAGTGCTCCTGTCATTTGATATCTCCACGCTATGAAGTGGCTACTTGTATTCCTGATGAGCAGCGCTGCTGTTTAGATGTGGACAGATTCCATCTTCTTTAATCTGTCAGTGGAGTTCTCAAGCCTCTGTGAATGGGTGAAACTTCATCATTTGGTTGAAGCATTGTGGGATTCCTAGAACTCATAGATACACAGGATCAATGAAGTCTGAGAGTGAAATCCTTCAGACTGTAGCAGTTTAAATGGGATTGTACTCATGGTTTTAAAATTCTATGAGCAAACAGGCTTATTTTTCATATTAAAGTGACACAGGTACAGTTCTTATCATAACTGTTCTGTTGATGGTTAACTATTTAAGCTTTGAATGAAAGGCTTTTGAATTTATCTAATGTGATGGGGATCATTTCATTCTAGGATGTGGCAAAGCATCCTCTCCTTCTCTTCCCCCCCTCAGAGTGAAATACTGGACAACATTTTGCAAAATAGAAATATCAGTAGTGGGAAGTCATTTTAAGATAAAATAGAGAAGCCCCAGTCACTTCTTGGAACAGGGTGATGTGCTGTTTCACGGAAAGCACAGACTGTCCATGGTATCTGTGAAAACGGTAGCACAAAGCGCAGGCTGGGACTAACAGCGATGTCACTGCAAAGGGTAAGCTTTTCTGGTGGTCCCATTTGTTCCTTATCGAGTTGAAAGACTTGTATTGAACTCTTTCTGGTAGTCTCTTCTGTTCCTCCCCCCCCCCCCCCCCCCGCCCCCTTTTTTTTTTTTCTTTTTTTTCTTCTGCTCCCCTTGGGCACAACTTTGTCGTTATGGTTGTCTCACCAAGGCTTCAAAACTAACTGTTACTGTACGTTGTCTGTGAAGATTACACAAGAGCCTCATAACAAGCAGGTCATTGCAATAGCTATTCAATTACCTAATACACTTTGATAGTCTCTTCACTTATTTTGTTGCTACTCTTTGCCGTCAGGTACGTGACATTGTTAATAAGTTTATTCTTCTATCATATGATGGTTTTTCTCTGAATTTCTTTTGCTTATTGGACGCTTTTCTGTAGCACTGTTGTGTGCCTTGGCCACGCACATGGCATACTGATGGGCTCTTAAAGAAATAAATAATTGCAACCTAGATTTGCAGGACTGCTTGCTTTTCAGCAGGACTAGAATATTTAGGACTCTTGGCATAAAGATATTTAATGGTTTTACACAATTAGTACCAAATCAGGCTCTTGTAATAGCTTGAGATATTTTGGCAGAGCAAAGAAGTAATTTGGTTTACATTTACTTAATGTGATGGTCTTGTGATCTTTGCTGTTAGTCATATTTATTTAAGCATGTGCTGTGTGCATTTTGGTATGGATTTGACCACAGACTTGTATCAGAATTGGGACAGTAATTTGAAATTATGTGATCTCTGTAAGACATTAATTTAATAGGCTTGTCTCCGGCTAAGTAAACTGTAAGACATGCTATCCCATTGCCCTCACTATAAAAGATCACATGTGCCAACATCACAAATGCGGTGCAACCAAATCTGAAACACCTTTGGGTCCAAATTGTGGTGTAACTTGTCAGAATTTAAGAAGTCATGGAACAGCCTGTGTCAACACAGCTGATGCTTATGCAAATGTCTTCTAAAGTATTAAGTACAACCAGACAATGTTTCTGGCTTGGCCATTGTCCTCTTTGCTGTCTCTCCACCAAATACACACTCTTTTGCCTCTTTGAAGGAGTAATGTTAAGGAGTATTGCAAGCAGAGGAAGTAACACTGACAGACTGTCTGGTAGGATGTTACAATGGGGCAACAACTTTATTAGAAATTCATTAAATAACCATTTTTTATACAGATGCATGTTCAGGCTTCTCAGTCATTTTTTTTTTAAGCTAGCTTTAAGTATTTTTGTATTTAAATTGGGTGGACAATTTAAGTTGGTGATGAAGCTTGTTTTCCTTCCCTTTGCTCCCTTTAAGACAGTAGATGACTTTGAAAATTTTACATACGAGTGCTTTTATTTCATGTTGACATCCTGCCTCAGACACATGAAAAAGTTCGGTGCTAGAACAGTGGGATCTGTTAACCTCTGTAAACGCAAGTTTCCACTAGTCCGACAGAGGTGCTTTCAGTGGCACTTGACCAGATTATTCTCTGTCCCAGAGTCAAGGCTGGAACATGTGGGGAGGAATCTCCAATTTATCTTGGTGTGTAAAATCTTTTTACTGCAGTCAGCTGTATTTTAACTTGTTTTCATCTATGTTTTCCCACTGTCCATGGACATATTCTTTAAATTAGGAAGAGGCTGTGGAAGAACATTTTCAATTCCTTGAGAGAGTGAGGAGTGGTGTGTTGGCTCTATGTCCCTAGGTTACGATGTCCAACTAAGAAGCTAGTAAAAAAAAAACTTTGTCCCTTCAAGTTTAGAAGGAGGGAGAGATAATAGGCGAATGCCTTTTTTAATAGATTAGTATTAACTGAAAGCTAATCTTTTCTTATTTTTAACTATGGTACTAGCTTCATGGTGGAGCATAAACTTAGTTAACAAAAAGGACAAACTAGCTGAAGGATGAGTAGTAATTTATTCTGAAGATACTTGTTTTCTTCAGGTGGTGGAAGTAACTTCTGCCTCTGAGATGGACTTGCATTTTCACTTAGGCTCTTGTTTAAAACTTGTCAGCCTCCAGTATGGACATGCTGATTTAATCGTTTGGGTATCTCTGTATGGTGCCTGGAGATTGCTCATGTACTTGGTTGCATCAGGACTTTTTTCGAACGGGGTGTTTTACCTACAATAGCCAGTACCCGAGGCCTCTAAGGGCAGTGCAGGGAGTGTTGTAGAGCACTGCATTTTCTATTGATCCCGTCTACTTGAACCCCTTAATGCATTTTAATCCCTTACCAGATCCCATATTACAAGAATAATTTAATTGCAGTATTTCTACTTAGAGGCTGGGAGTTTGACAAAAGCTGTGAAACATTGGTCATGTTTGGGTGTATTGGGGTTTTTTTAATTCTGTGCATTTATTAGCTAAGCTGGAAAATCCTGTTAGAGACAGCTGAATAATGTGGTGCTTGCTTTTTCTTTGGTGTCAGAGGGCAATGCTTTTGTCATAGCTTGCCTTTCAGCCTCACAAACCCAGCTCTCTGGGAAAGAAACCTTTTGGAATTCTCTGTTTTATCACTTTTGTACCCAGGAGCACAGGACTTTAATAAATAAACTTTATTATTGCTAGCTAATAAAAGTTTTTATAGATAATGAATCCTCTCTTGACATCTGTGATTCCGAGTGGATTTTGTACTGACAGTTGATAAAGGACACTCTTCCTCAGTTTATTCTTATTTTCTTTTGCTCTGTGTTAGAGTGTACACAGCAATGGTGCACTATGCCTGCCTCACATGTTAATGTCTCCTCACCAAACAGTGCCAGCCTTTTCTGTTCCATTAAAATCTTTTATCTCAGCTGCTTGCTATCTTTCTGGACTCATGTGTTATATCTTTTTTAAATGGAGAATAACATGACAAAATATGTGTATTTTCTTAGCCCAACATACCCTAATGCTGTATTGTATTTATTTTGCTATCCTGTTCCTTGTAAGTATGACACCTTGGTGGCCTTGTCTTTGTTAGACTTCCTCAATGATATGTTGCAGGTGTCTTGTTTACTACACATGTTTGTTTATGCACATGAGCTTTGAGGGCGTATTGGGGGTTAGTAACATCCATGATAAAGATCACAATGAGCTTGCAGGTCCCTAGCTCACAGGTATTGCAATGAGTATGTTCACTCATGTGTGGTCCTCGTAAGCATCTTGTGTGTGCTTGTTGCCCTTGTAGCAGAAGCGAGTAATTAAACAACTGCATTTCTTTGCACAAGCTGTTGGAAGCAGTGGTGAGAAAATAAAGTAGAAACTAATGATGTCCCCTGAACAATCTGTTGCATTTCTGTGATGGTGAGCTGGCTACTTGTGTTCTAAAAAATAAATTTAGAACTTGTCTCAAATAGGCTTATGGGTGTTCAAGAGGGCTGTGAGCAAATCTCTCTCAAGGGTATTTTTGACTGTTACTTTTTAAAGTTGTTTGTGGGTTTTTTAACCCCAGGATCATATAACTGGATGTGGCTTTTGTTTTTTAAAAAACCTTTTGATAGGTTTGAATGAAAAATGTATTGCACTAAACTCTTTAAAGCTGTTTATTATATGTTAGTATTGCAAAGAAAAAAAAATGGGAGCTCTGGAGGAAACAGGAAGTAGATTTGATTTACAGTAGGAGAAATGAAAGTAGAAGTGAAAGCTGGTTGTATGCCCCATGTCTCGATGCTAAATGAACACAGAACAAATTGCTGATAAGCCTGCTCTTTCTCCCCCTCCCCCCCAAGCCTGCTTTTTTTCACCCAAAGTGACTTGTATGCTAGGCCCCACAGAGCACATTGCTGCACACAGTGCGTGGGTACAGTCGCGTATCTGGAGGCTTGATTGCTTCTGTGTTCTAAGGTGTTATTAAAAGCTGATCCTCAGTTACTTGCTTGAGGCAGAGATGCAGTTCTGCTACTGCTATTTTTTTCTCCTGTAGCACTTTAAAATTTTAATCTTTAGATGTAGCGTAATGCATGTAGTAACAGGCAGGCTTTTGGGTTTACTTCCACTAGCTGATTTTTGACATGCCTTTTCTTTGCTTATGGGAATGCTTAGGAGTTGTCTGTCTTCCCAGTGGAGGTACCTCACACTGTAACTAACCTGTGAGGAGATTCCACAACCTCAGCCAGTGAGTGGGGATAACAGCAGTGGACTGTAAACTTTCCAGAGTCTGTGGTCAAATGTGTTCTGCAAACTTGCCCAGGCACAGAGGATGATTTTTGTAATACACTCTTTGCATCTGTGCTGTTATCCCTGTCCAGGCTCCATGCACAGCATCAGTCTGTTTGGCCACAGATGTTGGAGGTGTCAGCTGCCTTCCTGCTACATGGGGATATTTATGCATGCCAGGTGGATGCTCCTGCTAGAACACCTGCATTAGGCATGCATGGGGTTGAAACAAATGCATTGCTCCAACAGTGTCATAGGCAAAGTGGATGTAGCAGATTTGCATAGTAGTTAGTTTTGAAGTTCAGTTGGTCACAGGGACTGAGATGTGACTTGCTGTGATTTGTGACTGAAGTTGCTTGCTGTAGTTCTGTAGAGAAGCAGAATTTTATATGAAGTTTATTCTAAAAGAGTTCTGGCCTGGGGAAGGGAAGTTCTGCATGAAAGCACAGGATTTCAGGAACTTACTTCCCCCCCCACCCTACTTAGATAAAGGTAATTGCTTGAGACATGAGTTTTTTCTGAGCATTCTGCTTTACAAAAATTGCCAAGGCAAGTTTTGATAGAAAGTGAGACTGCTTTCTTTGCTCTCCGACATAGAGTTGCCATTTAGTAATACCCTCTAATTTTCTCTCAAGACTTAAATCTTTTCCATGATTGATAAAGTAGTAGTGTTATATAAGGATCTCACTGTAACACTTCTGATTGATAACAAGGTCCTTTCTTCAGTTAGGACAGGCAGAGATTGGTTGTTTGTTTTTTTTAAAAGTATTTTAGGTTTTTGTCAAAAAGAGCGTACTGTCGACATACTACCAAACACTTTATTTTTAAAATATATTTGACCACAAGTTAGTTAAGTATGACTTCATGTATTAGCTGATAAATACGAGGATGCTCATGTTTGGTTTGTTTTGCTTTGAGATACCTGAAGTAGGAGATGGATTGTAGAACCTAATAATCCCTTCTAGATGGCATGGTTTAACACTTGTCTTCAGGGATCATTTGCTATAGTGCTTATAGCCACATTATCCTGTTGTCGTTTTTCAGTACGTGTCCTGAAACATTTAGGAAAATAGTTGAGACTTGACTGTTTTGGTGTCCAGCTGGTTTGCTTCTAACCAAAGTTTTGAGGATGTTGGTCTGTTGGGAATTATTCTGAAGGGTCTCTAAAGAATTTTCACTACTGTTCTTCAACTGCAAGAGGGAATTGCACTCCCTCTAACTTAATGAGAACCTAGTTACCATTTCCTTCAGAAGAACATCTGTAGGGCTGTGAATGAACAAGCTGTAACGAAACAAAAAACTTCCGATAACAGTGATATATCCCTCTGCCTCTTTGGTTCCTCATGTTAAGTTTCTATCACAAAGCCCTACCTAGCCTTTCTTCATTTTAATATACTTCAAAGAAAACAACCCTTTTGAGCCTGCTGCCCATTAATAAAGCAGCCGAACTGGGTTATCTAGCTTGCAATAGGGCTATTCTCGTAAACGATCTGGTAGGTTTTCCCCTATTAGTAAAAGAAGGAGAGCCACTGTGCCCTTGATCATCTGAGTCTCTGAATTGAAAAAAAAATGGGAAATATGAATTGGGGGAGGAGTTAAATCTTTCTCCCACTCCCTTACACTTGGTTTAAAACCTGCCAGCCCTTCTGAGTAATATACAAACATTGACCCTAGTTTTTGGACAGGGAAAGTATTAAATGCTTAGCTTAAGAAGTAAAAACAAAATCCCATACCCCACCAAAGGAGGACATCTGTTTCTAACTTCAGCTTTTTATTTTTTATCTTTCATTTTTTTTGTTGGTAAATCTCCTAGACAACAGCAGTTCTGTAGAGAGTTTAAATATGAAGGAATGGCAGGACGGGCTAAGGGCACTTCTACCGAACATTAACATCAACTTTGGTGGACTGCCCAATGCTTCTTCCCCCTCCAACGCCAACCACAGTGTACCAACGTCCAACACTGCCACCACCGACAGCCTGAATTGGGACAGCCCTGGCAGCTGGATGGACCCCGCAATCATCACAGGTAACCGTTTCTCACTCCTTCAGCTCCACTGGCAAACCATCAAATGGGTATTTGGCACAAACTGATTTACATCTGGAATAAAGAAAAAGTCAGTATGCGGTGGTCTCTTCCAGCTTCCATCCACAAAACCTCAAGGGTCCAGGAATTTTTGTGGAACTGCTAGGTTTAACATGTCACTTAGGCCTTTGCAATGCATGCCTGGGACCTTTGCAGGCAGTCAGGTGGATCAGCACTTACCTGTAGGGTCAATGTAGGTGTCCCTTCTGCTGGATGGCATGTCCGGTATGTGCACCACGGTCCTAAGGCACTGAAGGCATTCACTGGACTTTGTTATTTAAAAAGGGACATACTCCACTTGTTTATAAAGCTCTCTTTTATAAGGCTGTCTGGTTATGTTTCCCTGTTAGAGAGGCTGAAGCATGATTAAGTAGGCAGAGTAGGAGGTGAAGCATGCAGTGTACTGGTAGTTTGGTGTGGTAAAGTTACATCAACAGGGATGCAGTCTGTGTGCGGGATGTTTGATAGAAAAATGTGTGTTTTATGAAGAAGTGCTCTGAGGGGGAACTTTCTCCTATCTGGATTTAATGTTGAATGTTTTGCGGGCAGCGTAATTATATATAATAATGTAAAATGTATTCTCTGTACAAACTAATCATGTTTTCTCACTGTTGCCTTTTGTTAGGTTAAATTGACCTCCTTTGTGCTCAGCTTATTGCTCCTGCTCTGACTTGCCTGTATCCCTGTTTTTTTCTCTCTTTATAGGTATCCCAGCCTCCACAGGAAACAGTTTAGACACCCTTCAAGATGACAATCCTCCACATTGGCTAAAATCTCTTCAAGCCCTAACAGAGGTGGACGGCCCCAGTGCAGCACCATCACAGACGCACCACAGTAACCCCTTCAGCACACAGATCCCTCTGCACAGAGCCAGTTGGAATCCCTACTCTCCTCCTTCAAACCCCACCAGCTTCCATTCCCCACCCCCAGGCTTTCAGACAGCCTTCAGACCCCCCAGTAAAACCCCCACAGATCTACTACAGAGCTCAGCGCTGGATCGTCATTAGGAAAGGGGGGGGAAAAAAAAGAAAAAGAAAACCCAAAACATTAGAAATGCAGGAAGTGTCCCACCCTGACTCCTCCCCATGCCCACCTACTGTTCCCTGTCATATCTTTCTTTCTGAAGAATCCAGTTCCTGATCAAACCTCCCCCCCAAATGCAATGCCATCACAGGGTCATGACTGTATCTTTTCGTTAAGTTTCTGCTGAGCCAGTGTTTGAAATACACTGTTTGAAATATTTTCTAACCATTCTAAGGAAAAAAAAGAGAGAGAGAGAGAAAACAAAATGCAGTCTCAATGCTTAAGGAGAATATTACTGTCTTATGTCTTTTGCACATGAATATTTCTGCCTAGTGGAAAAGTGTCAGTCTGCAGTAGGGGAAAAAATGCAATGCGAAATCAAATGCAGAAGCATGAAAAAGGTATTTAATTTAAATTAATTTACTGAACATGTGGGGCAAACAGTGGCCTAGCGTTTATTTTGCATTGTGTGGCACTACACAGGAAAATTGCTATTTTTTTTTTTTAGGGGGATTTTATTGTGTCAGTAAGTTTTGAATGAAGTGTGTTGAAAGACAAAACACTTACAGCTGTGAGTAACTGGCATGTTGCTAAAGAGTGGTTTAAAGAGGGGAGAATAATATTTTTCTTTAATTTTGGCTTTAGATTAAAAGTAAACTTTAATGTTTTAAAAGTATTCACAGATTTAATACCTAGTGTATACATAATATAATTATAAGCAGCTGAAACAGGAGTGATATTTACTTCAGTCTTTCTGTCTCCTCTGTCAGTCTCTCTTTCTTTTTTTTTTAAAAAAAAAAAAACAACAAAGATTCACCTGAGTAGGGCACTCTGGGATAGCACTGCATTGGGGCCACATGATCACCATCAGGAGCAACCTCTGACCTCCTCTGCCTGCAGCTTTTACTTAACCCTGTAGTTTCTGGACGTTTGTGCAGTATTGAAAAGACAGGAAAAAAGAAACAAATAAACATGGTTATAACCTGACGCTAAAACTAAAACCAAGGAAATGTACCTCTTTCTTCAGAATTAAAACTAAAATCTTAAATAAAACAGAAAACTTGATGATGACTTCATGTTTGTGTTTTATGTTTTTTGAACTTGGATTTTGGATTACTGTATCTGGTAAAGCCGTGTGTCACTGTATGTTTTTTTTGATTTTTGGGGTTTTTTTTGTCCTGTTCATCTAAACTGGAGCTGCTTTGTCATGGAAATACTGGTTTTGGTGGTGACTTCTGCATTGAAGAGTAGAAAAAACAGACACTTTAAATTTTTAAAGGGATTGTTGTCTTTACTCATAGTAATAGGTAGAGGCAGTCTGTCTGTCTCTTAACCTTTATTGATGGTATCCTTTCAAATCTGAAGCATGGAAAAACTTGTTTATACTTTCTGAATTAAATGCCATGTCACTTGGGATAGATAGGATGCAATAATGTGTCTTGAAGGTGTTGCAGAGAACTGTAGTTACAACTCCCTGTTCCTATCAGTGTCCTCACTTAAAGGTGTAAAATAATGGCACTGTGCAACAGGGAATGAAGAACTCTTAACGTACATGAGGCTTCCAACAAGCTCTTACCCTTTCAATCAGAGATAAATTTTGGTATTTAAAACCAGCAACCTTGTTACTGGGGCGCTGGATTTGCGTGGCTCATCAGAGGTGGATGGTTGAGAGCCTGAAATGCTAGAAATGCCTGTGCAAAAGGGTGTCTCACCTGCTGTGAGCTGTACAGTTCAGGCTGGCTGACCTAAAATGCTTTTCCCCTGGCAGGGGCAAGGAAGGGAATTCACACATCTGAACTGTGGGCACATAATTGGGATAGACTGGCCTTTCATGTTGTGGAGAAAGGAAGCGACTTCTGAATTAATTGCTGGACAGGGAAACCAGGCATTGAATCTGCATAAAGTGACTCTAAATATCCCACTTTCTAAAACATCACTTGTTGGTGATTGCTTGCTTTTGCTCTTTTCTTACCTGTGTTGCCATTTAGTGCTGTACTTGTTGTCTGTGTGAAGGAACTGCATGTACTATTTCTGGACAGACATGGCTGCTGCAAATTAATCATGCACCCTGGTTACTTGGGAAAATGCGCACACCCTTTGATGCCAGCACCCCTCAGCAAAACAAATAACGTTTTCTTCACCCAGTCAGCCCCTGCGCAGTCCCTGCTGTCACTGCTGGGGGTGCCAACTGTGGCCGCAGGCTGGAGGCACTCTCTCCTGTGGCAGTGCAGGCTGGTGGCACCGGGAAGCAACCCAGAGCAAACTATCTGCTGGAGGTGCTGGTGAAGATGCAAAGTCTGTTAGAGACAGACATTTTTTGACCTTTAACATTTGTCTTTTAGAAGGGTGCCTTTCCTGAACCTGAAAATAAGCAAGCTTTCCATAACAGCTGTAGTTCCTTGCTATATACCACAGCAATTCCTGAAGCTGCTGCCTTCTTCAGTTCTTGATGTGTCTCTTTGCTACAGTTCAGGATCCACTGAAGGAAAACTCTGCTTGTGGTCTGTTATCGCTAGAAAATAGGCTTCGGCTGCTCAGGAGAGCGCTTATTCCCTGCTGCCTTAACAGTAGCTTGTGTGGTTGGCCTACTGACTAAGCCTATAAGGAAAAGATTTGCAACTGGAATTATTTTTTTCTTTTTATGGTGCTTCCTCCACCAGACTTCTTGCTGGGCATCGTTGGTGTTAGAGCATTAAAATACATGAGTGTTCAGGTTGCTTGGGGTGTGGGCAGTTTCTGCCTCATTTAGCTTACTTTTATCTACTGTCTGATGCAGACTCCTGCATCCCCCACAGCTGGGAAGCAACCTGGTGTTTCTCTCTGTTCGACTGTGTGGGGCTCTGTTAGTTTCTCCTGAGGTTTTTGTTGTTGATGGACTCTTCCTGTGACAAGAGATTCTGCACAGGAACCATTACTGTGTCTGCTTTGTCCATGTGATTGTCTCGGCACACATTCTGTTTTATGTGTTGTATAGATACTTGCAGCTCTTCCTTGCATTAGGCCCAGAACAGTGCTTGACTAAAAGGCTGGTGACCCAGGACTAGCAAGACATTTGGTAGATGGTGTCTGGTGAAGATGAAATTGGAGAAAGGATGGATCAGACTCCTCTTCCAAAATGTGTGTTGAAGGAAGGAAGGGAGTTATTAGCCATGAATTTGTTGGTACAGGAAGTTGTGTTGCTTTTTCAACCATTCCCAATTCAAGGGTAGTAATTTGGGGGTCAGCAGAGCTGGACTGACACTAAGGCTTCATGGCTGCTTTTTTTTTTTTTTTCTTTATATAATAAGGGCATGATGATTCTCTGGAGTACAGCAAGGAGTACAATATCACCTTCTAGGTAAGGTGAAGAGCTGTTGCATAAATTCCTTTTTTTTTCCCTTTTGTAAGTTCTATTTCGTTATTTGCAAGTCAAGTATGAGCAGGTATGTGCCCTTATAAATGCAGTGTCTTGACAGGGCTGCTCTAACCATACTTAAAACACCACTGCCAATTTCCATGATAGTTTTTAATAATCAAGGTGAGCTTGTATTCTAGTTCCTGAACTCAAAACTTCTGTCTTCCTTCTCCTCCATCATAGACTCTATTGTCTGGAAATGCTCATTAATCATAAGAATTTAAGATCCTGGATTTTAGGGAAAATGAAGTGTGTTTGGGTTTTCTTGTGGGAGATGGTTTTGGTTTTTTTTTTTTTTAGTGCTGGTAGTAGCTTTGGTTTTCTTGGTTTTGTGGTTTTTTTCTGCTTTGGGATGAGGTATTTTACAGCACTGTAGAGCTGGCCATGCTGCTGTGGAGATTTTTGGCTTGAACACTTTTTTTCTTCTTCTTCTTCTGTGGGGAAGAGGGGTCGTGCACCAATTTCCTCCCTCACCCTTGCAAGGGAGCTAAGAAAAATACCCTTGAAAAGACTATAGAGCAGTTACCTCGGTGTTTCTTGTTAGTCTTGTGGGGGATTTTAACCACCCTGATACTTGCTGGAAGGCCTACTCAGCCAGCCATCCGCAGTCCAGGAGGTTTCTCCAGTGCATTGATGATAACTTCCTGATGCAAATGGTGGACGAGCTGACTAGGAGAGGAGCGCTGCTAGATCTTATTCTCACGAATAAGGAGGGTCTGGTTGAAGAGGTGAAGGTTGAGGGCAGCCTTGGTTGCAGTGACCATGAGGTGGTGGAGTTCAGGATCTCATGTGGCCGTAATAGAATCCTGAGCAGAATAGCAACGCTGGACTTCAGTAGGGCCAACTTCGGCCTTTTCAAGCAATTGCTAGGGGAAATCCCGTGGGACAGGGTACTTGAAGGTAAAGGGGCCCAAGAGAGTTGGTTAGCATTCAAAGAGAGCTTCTTCCAAGCTCAAGACTGGAGCATCCCAACAGGTAGGAAGTCGAGGAAGGGTGCCAGGAGACCTGCATGGTTAAACAGGGATCTGCTGGGCAAACTCAAGTGTAAAAGGAGGGTCTACAGATCATGGAAGGAGGGGCTGGCCACTTGGGAGGAATATAAGAATGTTGTCAGAGAGTGTAGGGAGGCAACTAGGAAAGCTGAGGCCTCCTTAGAATTAAACCTTGCTAGAGGGGTCAAGGATAATAGGAAGGGCTTCTTCAAATACATTGCAGATAAGGCTAACACCAGAGGCAATGTAGGCCCACTGATGAATGAGGTGGGTGCTCTGCTGACAGAAGATACAGAGAAGGCAGAGTTACTGAATGCCTTCTTTGTCTCTGTCTATACTGCCGGAGGCTGTCCTGAGGAGTCCTGTACCCCTGAAGCCCCAGAGGAAGTCAGGACAAAGGAGGAGTTTGCTCTGGTAGATGAAGACTGGGTTAAGGAGCAATTAAGTAATCTGGACACCCATAAATCTATGGGTCCTGATGGGATGCACCTGCAGGTGCTGAGGGAGATGGTGGAAGTCATTGCTAGACCACTCTCCATCATCTTTGGTAAGTCGTGGGAAACAGGGGAGGTGCCTGAGAGCTGGAGGAAAGCGAATATCACACCAGTCTTCAAAAAGGGCAAGAAGGAGGACCTGGGTAGCTATAGACCAGTCAACCTCACTTCCACCCCTGGAAAGGTGATGGAGCAACTTATTCTTGATGCTCTCTCTAGGCATATCAGGGATAAGAAGGTCATTAGAAGCAGTCAACATGGCTTCACCAAGGGAAAGTCATGCTTGACCAACCTGATAGCCTTTTATGAGGATATTACCAGGTGGATAGATGATGGTAAAGCAGTAGATGTGGTCTATCTCGATTTCAGTAAAGCATTTGACACCGTCTCCCACAGTATCCTTATGGCTAAACTGAGGAAGTGTGATCTGGATGATCGGGTAGCGAGATGGATTGTGAACTGGCTGGAGAAAAGAAGCCAGAGAGTTGTGGTGAATGGGATGGAGTCTAGTTGGAGGCCTGTGTCTAGTGGAGTCTCCCAGGGTTCGGTATTGGGACCAGTGGTATTCAATATATTCATCAATGACTTGGATGAGGGAGTAGAGTGCACCCTCAGCAAGTTTGCTGATGATACGAAACTGGGAGAAGTGGTTGACATGCCAGAAGGCTGTGCTTCCATCCAGCGAGACCTAGACAGGCTGGAGATTTGGGCAGGGAAAAATATAATGCAATTTAACAAGAGCAAGTGTAGAGTCTTGCATCTGGGCAAGAACAACTCCAGGTACCAGTATAAGTTGGAGAGTATTGTAGGGGAGAGGGACCTGGGGGTCCTGGTGGACAGCAGGGTGACCATAAGCCAGCACTGTGCCCTCGTGGCCAAGAAGGCCAATGGCATCCTGGGGTGTATCAGAAGGGGGGTGGTCAGTAGGTCCAGAGAGGTTCTCCTCCCCCTCTACTCTGCCCTGGTGAGACCTCATCTGGAATATTGTGTCCAGTTCTGGGCCCCTCAGTTCAAGAGGGACAGGGAATTGCTGGAAAGAGTCCAGCGCAGAGCCACGAAGATGATGAAGGGAATGGAGCATCTCCCTTATGAGGAAAGGCTGAGGGAGCTGGGTCTCTTTAGCTTGGAAAAGAAGAGACTGAGGGGTGACCTAATCAATGTTTATAAATATGTGAAGGGTGAGTGTCAGGAGGATGGAGCCAGGCTCTTCTCTGTGACATCCAGTGATAGGACAAGGGTTCAGGGGTTCAAGCTGGAACATAGGAGGTTCCACTTGAATATGAGAAAAAACTTCTTTACAGTGAGGGTGACAGAGCACTGGAACAGGCTGCCCAGAGAGGTTGTGGAGTCTCCTTCTCTGGAGACATTCAAAGCCCGCCTGGAGGCGTCTTCTAATCTTTCGAGGTCCCTTCTAATCCCTAACATTCTGTGATCCTGTGATTCCCTCTCCTCAGGATGTGTGGAAGTTGCGTTAAGTTGCAAAGGAGCTTGGATTTGGTGTTGCTCTCCAGCAGTGGCAGGTACTGTATTGCCTGGGACTAATTGCCTCCAGGGAAGGTTGTGTGCTGGAATAAAAACTTACTGCTCAGAACTGAAGGCAGAACTGAGGGGTGTCAAGAAGCATTGAGAGGTGGCACAGTACTTGAAGGGTGAGGGGACTGGCATTGTCACCAGCCCTACTTGAAGGGGTCGTAGGTTCTCTTGGCTTCTTGAGGGGAATGATCTCTCCTCCAGTTGAGCTGGCCCGCTGCTAGAGACGTGAATTTTTAGCACATGCACAGAGCAAGTAACGTGAAGTGCCATTTGGCAGGAATGTATGTTTCTTAAGAGTAGTTGTTGCCTTACATCTTCCAGCAGTGTGTTTCTATATGGCTAGCTATAGAATTGCTTTTTACTTCACTGATTTATTATCAGGTGTTGGGGTTGAATGTGGATGTAGTAACTGTAAGAACTTGTGCTCCTTCCTCTTCTCCCAAATCCCAGCATCTCTTTTTCCATAGTTTGAGATGACAGCTTTCAGGTCCTCTTCTATTTATGGATTTTCCTGTAAATAAAACTTCTAAAGATGAAAAAACAGTGAAGTATTGTTATAGTTTTGGTATAGAGTGTAAGAAATGGTGTAGCCCAGTACGCTCTGATCTATGTGTGAGAGCACTGTATACGAGCAAGACCTTTATCTTTCCTTCTTTCTGGGGTTTGCTTCTGCCCTAAGCTTGCTGCTGTTATGTTATGTTATGTTGCAAAGTGAAGACTTCTGAGGTGGAAATCATCAAATAAAGTTCTTGCTGTACAAGTTCAGGGACTTAGAGCCTCTTGCAGGGATGCAGGAGTCTGAACCTCTGCATGGTGGAGGTTTGAGGTGAGTTGAGTGATCCTGGCAGCAACAGATTTGCTACTGGCTTTGTTGATGAAAATAGTTGGTTTAGGGTGGTGCTGATGCAGTGATGTAAGGTGAGGCAAGTCATTTGAACAGAGGTGGTGACACTGTGGAGGAAAACACTAGAAAAGTCCTTGTTAATCTAAAGCTGATGCGAGAGCGATCTGCTTGACCTCCAATGGTGATGAGGAGCCCATCTCCTGGAACACAGATGAGGTGGGGTCTTTCAGTAGGATACAGTCATTGTGCAGTTAGTGTTGCTTTCTCCTGTGAAATCTTGCTAGAGCACTATTTCCTTTCTCCAGTCCTCAGACTTAAAAAATTGACAAATCACTCTCCAGAGATGCCTGGAGAGAAGGTGATAACTTCCTCAGCTCTTTCCTCTTCCTACTAGCACAGCAGCACTGAAAAATAGTATTCTAGAAAGCTTGTACTGGCAGAGGATGGCCATTCTTTTCAAGATAATAAATAATATCTTCTAGGAGTTTCATGGTTTTATCATTTCAGTGTTATAGGTCCCAGTGTTCACCTGGCCCGGACCTTCTGAGAGGGTCTGAAATCTCTTCTTTCAGTGCCAACAGTCCTAGGAGCCTGGTACGCTGAGCTTTGCTGAAGAATTTGAAGTTCTGACCAAAACTTGTTTAGCTCTTTCTAAACAAGCATACAGGCTGAAGTTTCTAGCATCGAGTCTGAAGCTAAAAAACCTGAGTGTTCTCCCTTTGTTCAGACGCTGAGCAGAAAGCAACTTGCCTGGGACAGAATTGGCAACGAGCTAACCATGCAGCTATCCCATCATGCTTCAGGTGGTTTCCTCCAGTTCCAGGGCCCACCTTTCTATTGGATATTGCATGTATATAACTTAGAAATATGCTATTATTAATATATTGTATAATTGGATATTACATTTGATGTTGCGTAAAACATTCCAACTCAACCTCTTGGAGCTTCACCTTCTGTGTCGGGAGGCCATGATCTTAGACAGCTGGAAACATCCTTCCCTAGCATGGAGGAAGCTGGAGTTTCTCTGGTGGTCTGCTGGGGGGAAAACGGTGTGGAGGGCAACACCTCATGTGCTGCTCTTGTGAAGAAGAGTTGGGTAGATGGTAGCCCAATGTGAACTGCTAAGTGTCGTGGCAAGAATGGGTCGTATTATAGGCTTGTGAGGTTTGTTTCTTCCCATTTACAAGTCAATTAAAGCTCCCCTATAGTTACCTTCCTTCTTTTGGCAAGTAAATGCAAACAGTGCTTCTTGTTCCTATAGTGATGGTGCCTTCCTGGTGTGAAGCTCAGTGTGGCTCTTCACAACCTTGACTTGGCTCTTTGCCATGCTGGTCCCAGGTGAGAAGGAACTGAGGCAAAGATTAAGGGGTTGGTAGGGCAACTCGTGGAAGAGTTGAGAGCTTGCTGCCCTTAACCCATCTTTCTTGCATTGGTTTCAGTCTCCTGCAAGCTTGAGATGACTTTTGAGGAAGACCTGGCTGTGCTCCTCCCTGCTGGAGGAACTTGGCTGAGTATGCCAAGGTTTTAGGATCAAATTTTTGTGGTAGAAAGCTTAACTTTGCACACATAAAAAAGAGTCGGGATGTTACCCCAAGGAAATTTCAATTTTGTGAAGTAAATAAGTTTTTAAATATCAGTTGTATAAAATGCTTGTTTCAAGTTGCTTTTTTTCTCTGTATGAAAAACTACTCTGTCAGTTTCTTATTGAAAATACTAACTTTTTGTTAATGACACTTCAAAATCAGCATCTTTCTGGACGTGTTTGGCAAAAGATTGTCTAAAATGCGTCATTTCAGTTTGCAGTAAAAGCAGGTGTCAATCTCTAATATTATGTAGCAAATAACTTTAAACTTTGGGGTTTAAAGCCTTGCTTGGATCCAGGGAACAGCAAACTCTGTTCCAAATGTTGGTTTGTGGATTGGTTTTCTTTTTTCCCCACCCACAAAAATCTGCTTGGAGGGAGGGGAAATTGTAGTGAATTTTTTTTTTTCTTTAAAGCATGAGAGGGGAGAGGAACAGAGAATGAAGAGATGAAAAATTTTATCCCCGTACTCTTATTTCCCTTCTTTTTTTTTCCCAGTTTTACTTCTTGACAAGACAACTCCTTCCTACGTGAACAAGAAATTGGGCAGAGCTGTTCCCAGGGCAGATCCTGGGCTGAATCCCTGGCCACAAAACCTGCTTTAGTGAGACAGAAGTGGAAGCATAGTCCATGGGTATGGCACCATTGTACTCCTGGGAGCCCAAAATGTCCATAGCAATGCATCTGAATTCGTGGCTGGTGTGTCTGCACACAGAGCACCTTTTCTGCAGGTACTCCAGGCTGTCTCATGAGTATTCAGGAGGGGACTGAAGAACAAGTTACCCTGAAGCAGGATTACTCCCCTCCCTGTGTGTTAGACTTGGCTGGAAAAAGGTGAGGATGTAAGCCAAAGGGAAAAGCAGAGCAGGTCCTTTTTTTCCTGTCATATCATAGAATGGTTAAGATTGGAAGGGACCTTAGAGATCAGCAAGTTCCAACCCCCCTGCCATGGGCAGGCACACCCTCCACTAGACCAGGTTGCTCAAAGCCTCATCCAGCCTGGCCTTGAACACCTCCAGGGATGGGGCATCCACAGCTTCCCTGGGCAACCTGTTCCAGTGCCTCACCACCCTCATAGTGAAAAACGTCTTCCTAATGTCTAGTCTAAATCTGCCCTCTTTTAGCTTAAAACTGTTACTCCTCTCACTACACTCCCTGATAAAGAGTGCCTCCCCATCTCTCCTGTAGGCCCCCTTCAGGTACTGGAAGGCTGCTATCAAGTCTCCTCAGAGCCTTCTCTTCTCCAGGCTGAACAACCCCAACTCTCTCAGCCTGTCCTTGTAGGAGAGGTACTCCAGCCCTCTGACCATCTTCATGGCCCTTTCTAGAGCTGCAGTTGTGGGAGGAGAATGAAAGGATATTTCTTTCTTATGGTGCAGTTGCCGGTAAATGGCCGCTGTGTGTGTCACCTTTTGCAAGGGATCTGTAAAGCTTTACCACTTGCTCTATCCTGCGTCAACAGACAGCCCTCAAAGCACTTTTTCCATAGCTTCGTGGTGTGAAGAGGACAGAGGAGGTGAAGTGGGGAGAGATTCCTTTATTATTATTATTAGAAATAGAAAAAACAGTGTCCCTAGCCCTCTTTCCAGGGAGAAGCGGCAGTGTTGCCCAAACGTCCACTAGTAGGTCTTGCTTTTGTCAAGGCGAAAGTGTGCTACCTTGCATATTTTAAGGCTTCTTTCCTTGAAATGGGATGCAAATGTTGATGGAAATTAAGTCAGCAGACTAAAACTCCTAACCTTTGTAGCAGGATTGTTTTGAGTATCACATCCTTGAGCACTGGATGGTGGGTCATGCAAGGGGTTCACGTCCTGGGTTGCTGCTTCTTATTCCTTGCCTCACCCTGCAGCTCTTGGGGCAGCCAGCACTTCTTCTGAGTAACACTGTAATGCCTCCCAAGATACAAACAGCATCTCTGTACACACATGATGCCATGTTACTCAACAAGCCCCTTGTGCCCAGACTGCATCGGGCATGCTCTATGCATACGGGTCTGTCCTGCACTGCAAATGGGGGACCCAGGTGTCCTGAAGCTGCTGGCCAGGCTCTGCATGCACTGCCTGGAATGCACACCTCTATTTCCACTCAGGAAATCCTGGACAGAAATATGGGTGTCATTGCTTTCTGAATGCAAATGATGTCACTTAGGCTAGCTATTTGGGCTCTGCTGTAGGTCCTGATACACCTGATGTGAATTTCTAATGCAGGAGAGAAGGGATGAAAAACCCCAAGTGGGTGTTCTGTGTGTTTGTGTTTTTGTTTTTGTTGGGGTTTTTTCCCAAATGTGCTAGGTCCTTTGTATTAAAGATAAATTCATGTTTTCCTCTTGACTGGCTATCTTTTCACACTTGTTGCTGCATCTTGTAAGTCTAAGATTGTGTAGAATAGGAGGATACGGTGAGTTCAGAACAACGATGAAAAAAACACACTTTAAATCTCAGCCTTCATTCAAGTGCAATGAATTGTAAATGCTTCCAATTATCTAATGACATAGATTCCTGGTAACTGGCTGTCTTCACTTTCAGCCTTTAAAAGAGCCCTAAACAGAAATCAGACTCTTGTGTTTAAACCCTGAAAGTCTGCATGTGCTCAGCCTGTAGGTTAAGCTGGAGCTGCTCAGACTTGGCTTTATGCATCTCACCAAAATGATCAAATAAAGAAGCTTGTAACCCAGGAACTCGTTTGAAATGTGCACTTCTGGACATGGGGGGGGAAATTAAAGGTTTATGTCAAAAAAGCCTTTCAACATGAAGTATCAAATCTTCTCCATTTGAAAACCCAGGTGCAGCAACTAGCTCTTGTTTCTTCTTTCCTGAGCTCTGCAGAGTTTAAAGGAATTGATGGTGTTGGAAAAAAAGAAAAAAAAGTTGAATGACAGTTTAAATTTTCAAACTGGCCTCCCGAACTTGTTGAAGAGATTATGTTCCTCATAATTTCTGTAGCAGAGGGGGAGCAGGTCCCTGGGGAGGTCGGCACGGCAGGGCAGGGCAGGTGGCAACGCGTTGTGGGGCGGCTGGCTGGGCAGGGCAGCGATGGGCGCTGTGCCGGGCTGCAACACCAGCTGGGGCAAGACGTGCACTTCAGGGCGCCAGGTCTGCAGGGGCGGCTTTGGCAGGTTTTCAAGGCTCCTGGTAACAGCAAGAGGGGATAGTAAGAGGGGGCTGCAGTACCGATGGGAGCCCGCAGTACCGATGGGAGCCCACAGTCCAGCCGGGTAATGCTGAGGAAGGGTGAAGGGGGGGCCCTGGTCCTCTGGCTCACCTTCCCCCTTGAAAAAGAGTGGGTGCAAGAGTTTTACTGCTGTTAGGTTCTAGATGGGGAGCAGGTAAGAGAGTGAGGCAGGGGATTGACTGCCCAAGTGATGTGAGCTTTTACATCTGGCTGCTTCTGCCTCCAGGTAGTTGGGAAGAGGCTCTTGTCCCTGCGTGAAGAGCTGGGGGCAGTGCCAGGGTGGGGGCTGAGCAGTACCTTTGGAAAGCCAGGTTATTGCAGCCTGCGAACGCCCCTGGGAACATGGAGCTGGAGAGGGCTGAGAGGTGGTAGTCGCGCCGGTGGTGGTGTTTCAGTCTCCCAAAAGCATTCCTCCCTCTCTCTGTGGTGGAGGGGTTGCATTTCCGTCCTCCTCTGAATTTCCTCCTGTGCTGCTGCCTGCAAGGAGGGGAGAAAGAGATGCCCATGCAGATGCTTTCTTGGCACTTGATGGGCTGGCTGTTTCCATTTACCCCCTCAAAGATTTCACATGTTTGTATCCTAAACCAAAGTTGTCACACAGTGGTTTTGACCCCTTCCCTCTACCCCCAGAGGAAAGCATTGGAACAGTTTCAGCCCTGTAGAAAAGGCGTGTGAGTGAGGCTGGGTCAGCAAGGCACCAGCCAGCCTGGGGAGAAGAGGTACAGGTGATGCTTTCCGACAGACTGAGCTGCTCTCTCTTGCATGGTTTTTTTAACTCCTTGTCCTTGTGGACTTTACCTGAGAGCTCAATTCCTTATTATTAAAGCTGCATCCTAGGTAGGCTCCTCCACGGTCCCTGTTGCTGCAATCCCTTGTTGGGGAATACCATCACTAGCAAAACCAAAGGGGTCCTGTTGGACCATAAGCTGGGAAAAGAGGGAAGTGATGCTGGAGAGAATGCGTGGCACCTCTGCTCATCCAGCCTTGCTCCCTACCATGGCTTCTCTCCCAGTCCTCTGAGAAGGATGCTCTTCTTTTCCCCTCACGGGGCTGTGAGTGTGCAGTTGCACTGGACATGGCCTCAGAAAAGGGATATTCCCACTGACCATTCTCCATGTCTTGCCTGTTCCCTTCATCCTATGAGATGAAGCATTTTGGGAAGAGCATTTTGTGAATCGCCAAGCTAACAGCCTTGCAGGAGCCCTCTCTCCAATCTCCAGCAGCATCCCTGCAGCCAGGAACCCCTGCAAAAAAGCCCTGGGGGCCGAACATCCCTTCTCTTTAGAGCAGTGCTTTTTTTACGCATGGTCGCACCAAGCTGCTGGCGCTTTCAGGTGCATGAACAGGGAAGGTTTTGCAGGGGGCGAGGTGTCCCATGAGATTCTGTGTCCCGAGTGGGTGCAACCAGCTGCTCCTCCCCGAACCCCAACACCAATTCAGCTCCCCCATACTCACCCCCCATGCCTCCTCCTTGCTCTATCCCGCCAACAGCAGAAAGCAAAAGACAGGGACAGGGCCAGGATAATGGCTCCGCTGAGCAACGAGGCGGCCACTGCAGCACGGGAGCCGGTGTCTGAGGGATGGAGGGTAGCTGCAGGGGCAAAGAGGGGGCAGTGAGGGG